>VWYH01006195.1:89434-113164 GCA_013399365.1 Pampusana beccarii | reverse complement strand
TCTTTTTCAACCAAAACGATTCCATGTTAAGAGGACAGGAGCTCATCCAGTCCCATGCCATGCCAGAGGCCTGGCAAGCAGGCAGGAGCTCCCGCTGGGAGGTTGCATCGTAGCCCTGCCTCTAATTGTTGAAGCTTTGTGTAATTCTGAGATTTCTCAGTAAATTCTCATTAGCGGGGAAGAGCATGGTGATTCATTGTGTTACCGTACGCTGCAAAAGCAGTTTGCCAAAACCACACTGGCTGTGAGCCTGGCGGGGGGGCTGTGGGGCTCCTGTATTTCCACTGATGTCTCCAGCTCCAGAAAGCATCTCAGGGCTGGGCAGTTCAAGCTTCAGTGTAGGAATAAGGGGAGGATCTGCTGCACGCATTGGCTTAAGAGGACCATTAGGGATGCACTGGTCTGAGCTTTCTCCTCATCTGATTGTGCTCCATCTTAAGCTGTGCTTAATGGAGTTGTTTGTGATAGCTCTCCTGTGCTCTCCTTCCTTTTATCCTAGTGTGAGGGTCACAAGTGGTTCTCTGCCCTGTGTTGAGAAGAACAGGCTAAGAGATCAGTTGGTAAAATCCTGCAGCCTCTTCAACTCTGGGAACAGGTAACAGTGCATGGAAGGGTTGGGAGAAGAGCCGAGAGGACTGTAAGGCCAGACAAGTTAATGGATATTGTCTCCCTCTATTAATCTTAGCCTATGTTTGTATACAAATCACAAACCATCAATTGTGTCTTTCCTTCAAATAAATGTTTTTTTCCTTCAAAAATACATAGTGTTTTCCCATTGAAATACTCACTTTAAGAATGAGTTCCTGCTATTTCTACAGGACTTGGGTTTTGGCACCCCAGTAGTCTTTAGGACTTTGCTGCCACTATGTTGGGCAGATCTGAGCAGTTTGGTGTTTATATGTGGATCTGCGCCTGGCTTCCTCCCTCTGGTTCATTCATATAGCAGATACAAGGCAGATCCAAAGCTCTTGCTTTTCATGATATTTCAGCATAACTTTATTGTTGACTATGCAGTGGAAGTTGCAAATAAAGGAGTCATGTCCAGCTCTACAAGCAAAACCTTCTGTACCTTCCAACATTGAGTGGAGGGCTTTGTTTTGTTATTTAAACAACAAACGGGGTCTGGCATTCTGCTGAATGACAGCTGACATCATCCCAGACACGTTTCCTTGTGTTTCACAATGGAAAACAAGCAGCCTGAATTGAACTGTGTGCTCATCCCCTCTCATGTACATGTGCAGTGCCAGTATAATCTTTTCCAGCATGGCAGTAGGGTTGCTGCTACCGCAGGGGTTCGGGCCTAGGCCTTCAGGTTTGGCCTTCGTAATTGTGAGGGAACGCAGATCCTGATATTCTGAAGTGTTGGTAAAACCTGACATAATGGGACAAGCAATTGTGTCATGGCACCTTCATTGTAAATAATTAAGAGTGGGAGTTACACTCCTTGGCTTCTCCCTGTCTCCCAGCGTGGACGGGAGAAGATGACAGCTGGGCATGTTCTGAAGTTCAAATTGGAATTTGTTAGAGACTGCTGTTATTAGCTCTGGTATTTCTGTTGACAAACAAGCAGAGAAAGTGTCACCTCACTCTGTCACAGGAGAGCGTTAAGCATAATTAAGCCTTGGAGAAGATTGTCATTAAATACAGTTCTGCTGTATCTCAGAAACTGCTGGTTACTCATCTGCCATGGAGCTGGTCTGTGACTTGGACATGCTGCCTTGTTCCCTGAGCTGCTATATTCTATATGCTATATGAGGCTATATTCTGAGCTGATGTAGCTGGCTTAGCTCCACCAAAGCATACAAAATACGGTGATAAACATCCAAACAAGTTGTGACTTTTAGACAGGTCATTATGAGTCTGCATCCAAATTCACCAGCTTCAGTGGACTTTTGCTTAGGCCGTATGTATACAAGAACGTGGTTCTATAATACATAGCAATTTCCATAACAGCAGATTCCTGGGGAGGAAACAAGTTGTTCTGTTTTCATTGCATCTACTGTTGTGTTTCAGCAAACTAAAAAAGGGTTCTGAAATATTCCAGTCTATCTCATAACATCTTAAAATATCTCTCCCTAATTAAACAATATCCAGTTTGCTCCTTGGATAGAAATAGAATGAAGCAATTAATCTGTGTCATGGTTTTGAGCCCACTCTAGACAGTGTTTTTTACTGTGTGGATTGAATAAAGACATTCCAAATAAATTATTTCAAATTCTTCAAGCTTAACCCTTGCCTGCCTCTCCAAATACAAAAGGTGTCTTTGAAAAACAGTATCAAATATCAAAGAGTTGTCTAAACTGTTGTATTTGCTATGGATGCCAGTTTCTTTTGATAGCTTTTGATGTAATCCTGTGTAACTTTGTCAGAAATTTTAATATTGTGTTATATGTGATCTAATGTCACCCAGCAGATACATATTCAACAATATAAATTCCACCAGGGCAATATCTTGGTACCAAATAGAGTTTGATGAGTGTATTGCTATCAAATCTAAGGATGTTCTTGAGAATTAAATGAAGCTGGAGTATTTGGCTGAACTTACATGCAATTCCACAGAATATTCATGGTGTAACATTCTGTGTTGTAATATTAATTATTTAGCTTATTTCACAGTTGCTGGAAAGGATCATAAATGAGGAAACTGTGAGCAAAAGTAGTGAAATGCCACATAACTGTCCTTTCCTAACTTTTCTTTGAGATCTTTCTCATACTACTTGTTTCTGCAAGCAGTGTCTTAAAATGAGTTCAGATCACTACTAAAGTCTCAACACTCCCCTGCTCTTATTGAAGCCAAATTTATAATCTTATTTTTTAAATGTGTTCTGTATTGTGCAATTACTTCAGGACAATACTGTTAAATTAAGCAATACATAATATTTGGAAAGGTTTATTAGGTAGGTACAACTGCTCAAAGAAATGCCAGGTGCAAAGATGCAGCCTGCAGAAGTTGCCACCTAAATTCAAATGCGATGTGAGCAGCGAAGGTCAGGAACAGAGTAGGGAAAAAGAACTAAAGTTGAAGTTACTCCGTAACTCTATGATCCTTCAAAACTTAAGCTATTCAGCAACATTCAGTTGAGCAGTTCTGTTAAATGTAGTGATCCACTTTCTCCTTGGATGGTGAAAAGAGCAGCTGTTTTGCAGCCTGTTTCATAGATTTGGGAAAGAGATCAGAGAATGGTAAGGGCTGCTCTTCTTTTTTCTTTTTTCTTCCCTCTCCCCCCCCCCACTTCGTCTCAATGCATCCACCTCTTATTTTTTTAAATCTGCAGCAAGAGACCGGAAAAAAAGAAGTTTTAAAACTATAACAATAACAGGTCTCCAAGAAAAGGGCAAGTTTTGCCTGCTTTCAGCTGAGGCAGCCTGTGAACTGAATTCTGCCAAATTCTTTGTTCATCTCACTTGCCAGCAATGCCCTTGTCTGGCCTGAGCACGATCCTCAACTTCTTTTTTTTCTTTGACTATCCCCATGTGTTGGAGGAATTCAGGTTCTCATTTAAAATGCTGGTATTGCTGGCTCTGACTTCTCATATTTTCTCTTCTTCAGACACTTTCAATACTTGGATGCTTTTTTCTAGAATCCCAGGATTGCACGAAAAGCTGGTTTTATTTAAAGACAGTATTTTTCTGGACTTTTGGAGTATGAAGAAAAGTTTGCAAAGTAATGTAAGTTTTATCTACAGGCTCAAAAGGCAGCAAGGATGCAATTCTTTGCTTATTAATATCTTAGGGGTCGACCAGCCTTGTGGTTTTAGGCAACGTGACACAGACTGTTTTAGAGCTGGAGGTTAGTAAAGCTGAGTGTGGGGGCTGTTTTTTACATCTACAAAGAACAAAATCAAGACATTGCATTCAAACAACCTGAAGGTAGATGTGGGTTCGCTTTCCTGGGCAGAGGCACCTCGGGAGCTGTGTGAGCTGCGGTACCGCACTCATGGGAGGAACTCTTCACCTGGAGTCTCATCAGGCCCAGGTGAACTGGGGGACAGCACGTGTCCACTTAAAACCCAGAAGCCAAAAATAAAATATTCCTGTTAGCGATATTTCCTTCCCATAGCGATGCGTTAAGTCTGTAGTAACAAGGATTGAGAGAAGGTAACCATACTAGTATAATAATTTTTCTTTCTCTGGTGACAGACAAATGCTCTGCTCACCTAGAACAACCACCTCTCTGCTGTTTAAGAGAGAAGCAGGAATGCGGTGGGGGATGTGCTGGGGAAACTTTGCAAACTTTAAAAAGAGTAAAGACAGTATTCTTATTTTTATTGCCCTGACAGTTCTTTCTGAGTGGACAACATCAGTGCTTATTAAGCAGTATTGTTATATACTCCAGCAGTTTCTCTCCAAAGAGACCTCACTGGTGGTGCTGTGCGTATAGATTCTAACCCGTATTCCTTCAGAGGTCACGTAACGTCATCCCGAAGCCTTGGGTGTCTCTGCCTTGTTTGCAGTGGGTGAGAAATGGAAATATCACGGCTCTCTGCCTGAGCAGTGGCTGCTGGTGCACAGACTCAGTCCACTCATAGGTAAAATACAGTTTGTTCCCAGATCATCCGGGTGGAAGGGGGACACACAGAGTATTTTACCCTCATGTGCTCCTGCAGTTTCTTGCAGAATGGTAAAAGCACAGTGTGCTAGACCTGCACGGGGATCTTCACCCTAGAAGTGAAGCTCAGCAACAATGCAGCCAGTACTGTGGAAAACAGCCTGGTTTATTCTGCTTTATATGGTGTATGCTGTTTTTGGACCTATAATACTGAGCACCTTCCACCAACATATCAGGCTATATAACTAACAATTGGAGTTGAAACAGTTACCTGATAATTTTCCCTGAAATCATAGGCTTTGTACCTTTTTTTGCATAGTCGCTAGAAAATGGAGCCCAAATCCTTAGATGCACTAATTCAGTGAGTGACATGATTAGTTTCTTTTAAATTATGAGGACTCACATGGTGGTTTGATGTACTCAGACCTACGTTTATTAATAGCTTTCATTTTATATTTGCTTCCTTATCTTTTTAATAAAGTGAGCATATTACTGAATAAATGTGGTACGGTTTCCCTGATACCACCAAAAACGGCCGTGATGACTGAATCATAGCCACAATTAAAATAGAACAGATAAACCCAGAGACTCAACTGAGCAAATCGCAAGATTAATATGGCAGATAACTTGTCGAGGGTTATGCAAAAGGTATTTGCTTTGTGGTGCTTTGGCATGAGGGAAAGTTGAAGGAGAATTTTGTTTCAGCCTAGGGTTTGACCATGTAGGCAGCATGGTGCGGTGACCCAGACAGCAAAGATAGACCAGTCCCTTCTGGTCTTAGACCCATCCCTTCTGGTCTTAGGCCCTTGCCAAGTGAGGCTGCCCAAAGCAGATGGTCGCCCATCCTGTTAGTTAATTTGCCCTCATCAGCTCTATGGGAGTGCTCTCGCCTTAAGTCTCACTCTTGTCGCATGTTTCTAATTTATTGGGGTTTTTTTGTTACTTTCCCCTTCCGCACAGTAAACACAGAATCTGTCAACACAAAGATGCTATTTAAATCCTACACATTGGCAGGTTTTAAATAACGTCCCTTGTGAACTGCAAACTATAGGCAGCTGATGGTGGCAGACGCAGAAAGGGGAGAAGGAATGGAGGGGCACACTTTTGAGAAAAGAGAACAGCTCAGAAGTAACCCATATTGAAAGTTCCCTAAAATCCATGTGTTTGCATTCACTGCAGAGACATGAAGACATTTTTTCATAGTGATAAAAAAAAAGCACCTTTGAATTGTCTTTTTTTTTTTTTTTTAAGTATTATTTTTATTTTTTGGCTCATTCCGCTATCACCAGGTGTTCTTCCAGAAGCGCAGATCACAGGGAGGTGGTGGGTCTATGCCAGGAGGAGGAGTGTTAATGCCACCACTTAGGTTAATGGGCGTTAGTTCTGCTGACTGTGGGTCTAATGATCTAATCTGCACAGTCACTGCCTTCTCCTTACAGTTGTTATTCCTCCATCTAAATTAGGAAACTAATAGTTGTAAGATCATAACTTGCTCTAATGGCTTTTAACCTAGAATCAGAAGCTGCTTTTTGCATATCTCAGAATAGACTGCTTTTCTAACTAAACAATTAAACTTTTCCCAGCTCAGCTGGAAGCTGAGCCTGTCTCCCTCATGTGTGGTCTAAACTGTGTGTAATTATTTCTTTAATTTGTATTAGAATATGAAATTGCAGCCTAAGATTCGTCAAAGACAAGACAAACCCTGTAACCTTTACAGGAGTGGTGGTAGTTCAGGGTTTGTGTGATATCAGATTGTGGTCACAGTGACAATTTATTCAAAAATTGAAAATTTATTCAAATGTCACAGTGGCAATCTATTAAAAAATAACTCCAGCTTCTGGTTTTCCACTAAAATAATCCCTGTTTAAGAGAGCTGATCCTTGGTGATGATGTAGAGAAAAAAAACAGTATGTGTCAGAGAGCAGAAATCAAACTCTGCTTCACAGAGGGGATTGTGGAATGGTACATGTGCTGGCTTCTGTATTCAGCTTCTTATTGCAATTAAGTATTTAAAATATCTTCTCAGCCCTTGGTACCGTAAATATTTAGATCACTTATTGTATTATTATATTTTTGCATGCATCTTATGCAATAGGCTGACAAGGATTTTTCAAAAAAATCCATAATGTCAAGAAATTGAGGAGAACCGAAGAGGTCCATGGGGTTTTGTACACATATCTGGGTTGTGTGTAGCACACTATGGCATTCACTGTACAGCTAGACCATTTCAAAATTTTTTCTTCCTGCAACAGTTACCTTACTAATTGTAATTTTTCATTATTTTTCATTATTTAGACCACAGTAACCCACCTGTGCTATCCACCTTCTAGAGACAGAAGCTTAGTCTCTGAGCCAGATAAAATCTAGAAAGGATGTAGAGACAGAAACACAGGGAGCATGTAGAATCAAATGATCACTGTAACGGCTGGGACAGATCTCATCATTTTAGATGTGTGCTTGGTTTTCTGTGTTAAATAAATTTATTTCCCTTTGTTACATCACATAAAATCAAATCAGATAAATATACTGCTAATGTATGTTATGACAATTCATGTGGATTTATTAAACAGGCATTCAACTAAACGAATGTGAGCAAAGATACCTCTTCATCTGTCATAAGAAAAAAAATCCTTCTAAAATTTAAGTTTAAAAAATATTGTTGTGGTTTTGTTGGTTTTTTTTTTTTAAGTGAATAGTGAATGCTGTTGTAGGGCCAAGTCACCCCTTCAACTTCACAGTAAATCAGGAAAGCTAAATAGCATCCTTGTTTTTCTTGATAAATGTCCTGTATTAGTAAACATTGATAGTGTATATTTTGTATATTTTTAAAAGATCCATGCCAATAGCCTATGTTATGCTGTTTCAAGATGTTGACCTTTGTTTTGTCCCCATTCTTCAGGGTAAATCCAGAGCTATTTGACTGAGATCAGGGGAGTTTTACTGATACCAGGACAGTCTAAATGACAGATGAATCAAACCATGTAGCTAACTCAGATGAAGTTTCTGTATTGCTTGAGTTGGATATGGATTTTTTTTCTGATCTCTCTGCACACAGATGAATTTCGTTTCCAACAGTCATCTGCTGGGGAAATAGAGATGCTGTATTTAGCACAATCTCGCTCAAAGTGCAATGAAGTGTGTAGAGACATTCCTGTTGATAACTGTGAGCTTTAGGTTGGACCCATACAGTTTTGAACAAAATTCACATTATATTGATTAATCAAACTCTCAAAAGCAGGAACACTGTGACACCTTCCAAAATCGCATGACAGCTGCTTGTAGAGGTGGTCTTCCAGCATGTGGGAAAAGCAATATCTGCCCAGCAATCTCCTGCAAATTGAACCTGTATCGCACAGCCAAAAATTGCCTCCAGTGAGCACCCTCTGACCAAGGCGAAGGTAGCGAAACAACAGCTGTTTTCCAGCTGACTCAGAGAAAACAGCTGCTACCAAAACAGTCGCGTAGTGCTCAGCAGAGCTGGAGCCAGGTTTTTTGAACTGCCTTCTAGGTATAAAGCCAGAAACTTAGCAACACGGCATCTGTAATAGGTTTCTGTGTAAGGAAACGGAGCCAGCGGGAAAAGAAAAGAGAAAAAAAAGAAAATCACCACCACCAAACAAAAGTCAAATTCTGCTTGCACAGTAGGTGCAAAGTAGTGAGTCTATGTTCCAAGATGGGGGAGAAAACAGAATGTCACTTCTCGCTTTTGAGTGACTATATATCTGACAGCTGTTGTGTCCGCAAAACTTTGTGAAAGATGTGGCTGCCTTTCAGAAAGCAACTTAACACCAGATGTCCTCGAGGAATGAGCAATTCCGAGGTGTCATTGGAACCAAACTTTGTGAGCAGATGAATGGTAATTCAGTGGTCCATCTAGAGCTGGCAGATAGACCTTGTTTTGCTACCCAGATTTTTTTTTTGCTGGTTTGGGCTTCATTAGTTTGGCACTTTAGGAGACAACGTTGCCCAGGTATAACACCAGGAGCATTCTGCTCTTTTCAGATCCACTTAGCCGTTAGCAAGCTGTGTAATCTGTTGATCTGCTTAGATACGAAAAATCAGGGATAGTTAAATCATTAAGTACGCTTTTTAAGGGGAAGACAAGCGATCCCGCAATATGGGAGTGCCCTTGTTACTTTTCATTCTCCTCTGCACAACAGTAGGATGATCTATGACTAGATATAAAGGAATCCGTGGGGAGCCACTTAGTTTCTGTCTTTGTCTTAGACTGCCTACTGTATATGAAATGGGTAATTCTTTCATTTCATCTAGATGAAATAAACAGAAGTCGCTTTACGTAAGCATTTGACATTTCAGGTTTGTTGTTTTTCTTTTCAGAAAAGGACATGGTTTGAGAATAGTAGAAGTTGAAGAGAAAATTAAAAAGATGATCCCACATAGAATTTCCACCAATTAACAACTATTGAACTTTAAAGAAAAATTAATTAATTGGGAGGAGGAGAAAAAAAAGAAACTGTACACTATACATTTGAGGATATATTTGTAGTGCATATACCTGACCAGAGAAGCTACCTCTGTTCTGCTATTGCATCCCATTGCTGAAAACATAGTACATTAAAAGTGAGTGTAGCTATGAAAGGATACTGTGGCTTAGGAAGATCTGTGCTTGTCTACATGTAATGACTTTTCTCCAGCTGTTGGGGATTAGTGGATTAGATGCCATGCCCCATGTCTATAGCTCTTAATAGGCGGTTGCCATATATATATATTTTTCCTACTTGTGATGCTTTTCTTTAGAGACCTATTCAAATTTTTAAATTTGGGGTAGTTAATTTTATAATTAGTAAGTCTCAAGAGACTTTTATATCTGTCAACAGTGGATATAAATCAGACTGTAGGCTAAGCAGTGGTTCTCTGAAATCCAGGTTGCTCCCACAAGTATATCAGCCATTCTGGGATGCCACCTCCTTAGATGCTTTGGGCTCTTTTCCTAAAGTCTCATTCTGCAGCTACAAGCCTGTTCCTCTAGTGCTTCCCAGGCTGAGTACATGTATTGAATCACCTGGAAGGGAATAATTCGTGACAGAGGATATTTGGTCAAAAAAACCCAAAAAAACCCAAACCCAAACCAAAAAGTGAAATGTAAAAAATAATGCAGCTAAAATCTGGAAGACAAAGTATGCAAAAGTGGGAGAAAAAGAAGCCCGTATGATAATTTCCTCTCAGCTTTTGAGGACTTTCTGTGTACGAGGAGCTCTAAGAGCATCAGTATTAGATTTGTGTCTACTGGTGTCTAATGGCCTTTGACAAAGGTCAAAGTTTTACATGGATTTTACCTGTAGCTGGGAGCATTCAGGGATCTCCTCCTGAGGTCTTTTGGTATCTATTAAAAATGAGCTTAGTTCAGAGCATGTCTGGGGTCCCTGTCCTTTTCCTGTTTGTCTGCTTCAATGAAACATGTAGGAATTTAATTACTTTTGAGAAATCTGTGATTCTCAAGAACTTAATGCCTGTAGTTCCTTTGAAGTCCAGTATGAAGCTTTTTCCCCTGAAGTTTTCACAGTGCGCTTTTATGAAATTATTTAGCCCAAATGGGCACATATGCTCAAAGCAGCATAAGGTCGCAGATGCTGTAATAAGGTTAAATAATTTCTCATGACAAGTTAGTTTTCTTGTGGTTAGTCCTCCAGTTAGATGTGAATTAACAATGCTTTTATTAATAGTTTGCAGCTTTCTAGTACTAGTGGGAGTCTCGGTGTGACTTAGCTTTTCTAGCAATAGATGATCTCATTACCATTCAACAAGCCCAGCGACTTCTGCTGGTTTGAACGGCTGAAATTGATGGGACAATGATTGTCATCGGTTTGAGTGCTCCTGTGATTACTTCCTGAGGGTATTACCTGGGAAGACGCTCTCAACATCAAACACGAGTTACTATTTTGTCCACAGTTGAATGATAAATAACAACAAAGAAAAGTCTGTAATCTTGCTAATCTACTCTTTGCCAAGCTGCACATTTTATAAATAGGGCAAGGGGAAGACAAACCACTCCTTCCCATTTCTCAGCATAGATCAAGTGACACAAGGTGAAGTGATTTCCTCTGTATTCCTAAGGTTTCATTACTTTTTATAACATACAGTGTAGCCTGTTAAGAAGCATGATGAATTATTAAACCTACATTACAGCACTCTAAATCAATATACAATATATATTTCGGTCACAGTATTTTTTCTTTCTTTCTTCAGTTAGTAATTAACAAAATTCTGTAACGTGCTATGGGTCTCCTAGGTATTACAAACAGAGAGAGTATGTGGTAATTGCAATTGAAAACCCCAAGCTAGCTATTTACTTAATGCTGATGTATCTTCATGCTTTGTCACTATCTACAGCAGTGCTGTAATTTTGCTTTCATTTTATACGTTTTCCAGAAATCTTACTGCTGAGCTGTTTGATGGGCTTTAACAAACATCGCATTTACGGAAAATGCAATAGAGCATCTGCCTCTGGAGCACCGTCTCTCACAGGTAGGGGTGGTTTAGATATGTAGTCTTGGCTCTGTCGCTCTTCCATGGGCTCATACATGCCCTTGATTGCTGCTGAGCCGGTCAAACAAAATAATAGTTAATTTTACTTCAGCAAAACGACCCAAATGTGCTTATAACAATAATAAAGAAGATCTAGCCAGGCAATACAGACCTCACTCCTTGAATCTTCTGGACCATTTTATGTTCTCTGAATGATACATACAAAAGTCATGGGTATATATGTAGAACAGGTGAAGATGATTGGGAGAAGGGATTGGATATTAGGAAAAATTTCTTCCCGGAAAGGGTTTTCGGGCATTGGAACAGGCTGCCCAGGGCAGTGGTGGAGTCACCATCCCTGGAGGGGTTTAAAAGACACAGAGATGAGGTTCTTAGTGATACGGTTTAGTGGTGACTTGGCAGTATTGGGTTAATGGTTGGGCTCGATGATCTCGAGGGTCTTTTCCAACCAAAATGATTCTGTGATTCTAGGGTTTCCCATTGCTATTACAAAACAATACAATGTTACGGCAAAGCAAACTCTTCACAATGGTTAAGCCTAAAAGAAATAAACAAGTCTTTTATTATAGTCACATAATCATTTACTTGAAATAAGTATTATTGACACAAAAAAGGGAAACTTTTTTACTCCACAAATAAATTTTTTTTAAAGTGAATAATTCTAAATAAAACTTGCTGCTTGAGGTGTAGAAAAGCCTCAATGCTGTCAGAGGCCCGTGGTACAACACCTAGTACAGGAGGCATCTGTCCCTGCATAGGGTCAGTGTCCGTTACTGCAGGACTACAGAAAAAAATACTCCATCTGGGTTCAGGAGCTCTTGAGGATTCGCATTATGACACCACATTTAACAATCGGAGTAAGAACAGTGCTGCTGCTGCTGCTACCAAATAGTTCTGCCTTTCGTGCACTGAAACCCTTGAATCTCTGATTATTTTGCTTCATTTGCTGAAGCCACTGGCACTAACCTTGGCTTTGATGACATGTGATGCTCTGGAATTGTGTATGCAATGTTCAGATCCAATCCAGATTGGTTTAGCTGTCTTCTTGGATAGAAATTAGAAGGTGCTAATCACCGTTCTAATCTCCCAAACACGATTTGCACTGGCACAGGGCATTAACGGGCCTCTTACATTTGATTGTGCGCAGTTGGGAAGCGCCACGCCTCGGTATCAAAGAACATTTCAGGCAGTAAGTTATTAAGACAACCATCATTTAAATTAAAAAAGATGCTTTGGCTTAGGTGTGGGAAATAGGCACTGTTCTCAAAACAAGGGATGTTGGTCCCTGATGCAGCCCTGCAATGGAGGCTGAGATGTGAGCTGAAACACGGAGCATTTCTTATGGTTTACGTTTCCCTTGTGTAAATTCGGTGTTGGGTGGAACTGGGATGCGCTGACTTCAGGAGGGTCAGCAGAATGCAGAGGGCCTGCAATGAACGATGTCGGGGAGATCAAACCACTCTGATCCCTAAACATTGCTTGAACAATCCTTTTTAAGTAGTCTGGTGTGCAGAATTTCTGCCTTCTGGTCACTCAGAAAGTACTTTTTTTTTTTTTCCTTGCCTTGTGGTCCCATATCTGTTCAGAGATGAATTCGGGAAGTACCAAGATAAATGAAAGGGTTTTACTTGACTGCTAAGTAGGCTTTTCTAAATCTCCTATGCTGTACAGTTTGCATTAGTTTTAGATTAATTTTATTTTATAGATTATCCACACTGGTTCAGCAATCCCTTCTAAAGCCCAAATGATGCAATAAGTAATAGCTGAGGAAATCAGGAACCAGGCTCCTTGTGGAAGAATCTTCTTCGTAAGGCACACCACATGTTCAGAATGGGTGATTGAATCAGGGCGCATGGATCCATAAAGTGGGAAACATAATAAGTGAAACTTTGGGTTTCCTTTTTATCGAGTTTCTGTTCGAAAACTCCCATCATCCCTCACCACTGCCAGAACAGTTCTGTAGGGGAAGCTGTGAATTCACTAGATAGCCCGTATTTGCAGAACCACCACCTTGTCTTCTATACTTCAAGGTGAGCTTTTCTTTAATAGTTTCTAGTGCTGTAATAAAAAGAAATGAGCATGAGATTCTCCAAAGTTCACTGGGAGATAATGGTATAGGGAGATAATGGTTATGTAAATCAAAGAGTAACCATATTAGTCATGAAAGCTGATGGAAAAAAAATCCTGGCTAACTAAAATAACTAAATCGCATTTATTTCAGTGGGATCAGAATGTCATACTGTTTTCTACCAATGCTAATACCAGTCTCCGCCTCCTGTATGGGAGGAATTTTGGAAAAAAAGAGAAATTATGACCTTGTGGAAGAATGGAAGCTTTTTTATATGATTCCCAAGGCTTATGGTACCCCTATTAATATGTTAAAAGCTGCAGTTCAGGGTTGTAATTTACATTGTCGTAGTTTAAGTTCAACAGTTCGTTCTTAAACCTGAGAGGAGAGTTTCATACAAGGTTTTGAAGCGTATTGTGGGTTGAGTGATACTCATCTTCTGTAAAAACATTGGATGGGGTCAGTACTTGCCCTGTGCCTTCACCCTTATTTTGCTTGTGGCTGTGTACGTCGTTTTGGCACACTGCATATGTCATACTATATTATTATATTATTCTGCTATATGCTATAATACTGTAATATTCTGTGTAGTTCCACTATTACTTCATTGGGGGTTAAAATACTACAAGCCTGCATTTCTCCTTCCTATGATAATGGGAAGCAGCAGCTCTACAGCTTCACTTCTGTAGCTGCATTTATCAGGCAAGACTGAGAGAAAAAGGTATCATTAGTCTAATAATGAGTATGTGAGCTTTTAGCAATTACATTTTCTCCCTACTTTGCTCCCAGAAAGTGCCAGGTACCTATAGGGAAAGAGATTATGAAAGTAAGTTACATTTTCTCACTAGCCTAATGAGTACAGATACATACAGAGAAAGTGTTCCCTCGGCTAATTATTTAGTCAGCAATCACTCCAGTTGTCCCTGCCACGAAACCAAGAAACAGAAGGAGTATAATAAATACAGACTGGGGTCGCTGACCAGGAAAATATATCACAGTTGGGTGGTGTAGGCCTCAGGACATGCTTTGTGGAAAAACTGCATTCAAAGCATAGATAGAAACAAATTTAATTAAAATTTGAATAAATTTTCAAGTGGAATTTCTAGTTCATATGCTACATTGCCAGCTGTCTGAATAAAGTTATGTTGTACAAATCCTCTCCCTTGCTTTAGGAGTGATTAAATAGCTGGAAGAATTTGATTGCTTTTGCTTTTGTTATCTGTCTTTGCTCAATTCACAAAATTTAGGCCTGGGATATAAATCACTGCCCAGATTGAGAATGAAAACTCCTCTCCTTTTCTTTTAAAAGAAAGCAAAAATGGCAATTAAATATTATCTACTGCACTCATACAGTACTAAAATTCATTTCAATCCTCTGTAGAATTACTAACTGTGAGCTTCCCTCCTGGACCACCTCCCCTTAGGGGTGTTAGTTCATATGCTTGCGAAAATCAACTCTAAATAGACATAGCTCAACTGTTTAGTTAAGAAAAATCTAACTTATTAACTACATAACCCTGCTGGGACTGGGGCACAGAAACAGGGGTACTGCAGAAGTATTCCCTCAGCTTTTTCCAGTCTACTTAAACAGCCCTTAAATCTCACTGGAAGAATTAAAGGGGAATTTCAAACATGCTTTACTGAAAGGGGTTTGCATTTTTGCCTATCAAAAAATAACTAAGCTAAGAACTTGGATATTTTGGGGCAGGTCTGGAGAGAAGATGCTGCAGTTTCACGCAAGCTCTGTCCTCTCACCTTCCCAAAATATAGTCTGAGTGGTTATTTTCTTCCCGGCATGCAGCAAAAGCAGCTATTACTCAATAACCAAGAAGTTGTCGCAGTCCTATGAAAGCCATAGGTCTCATATCTTGAGAGCCATCTACTGGCACCTTATCTATTATCCACATATTCTATATCCACACACTCTTCTCAGTTACAGAGCTGACATGTAGCAGATTTTACATCTTCCTGCTATGATGGAAATAAGAACTATTTAGAGCAGTCTAAGCTCATAAATCATCATAAATCAGCCTGGAGAAGGCTCTAGGGAGACCTTATTGCGGCCTTTCCCTACTCAAATAGGGCCTGTAAGAAAGATGGGGACAGAATTTTTAGCAGGGCCTGTTGTGGTAGCAGAAGAGGTACCGATTTTAAACTTTTTCTATAAATTGAAGATATTAAACTTTCTATTTGAGGCAACAAGGTTCTCTTTATTACTATAGAGCTTTGCTTGGTGTACTTTACAAGTATTTTTTTTAAAGTTCCATTTATATGTATCATTTGACATCAATGTTTTATTTAGTGAAGCATCTTCATTTGCATATTTTACCATTTTGAGTTGCTATGCCTTCAAATAATTTCTAAATAATAGTTACTTTTGCCTGGCTGATGATAAAAATGTTTCTGTCGCACACAAGCAATGACATTTTGAATAAGAAATTAATTACATGATAGGGAGTGATAATGTTTTCAGGTTTCAACTATGCTTCTCTGTACTGCTGGTTTATTTCATTTAAGGTAAAGTTAAATATAGATGTGATAGCTTGCAAATCAGATAGATTAGTGTGGCTTGACAAAATATATACCTATACCTGTCTAAGTATTGGTGCTATACGTTAAATGGGAAACAATATTAGTTTTCCTTAGAACATCATCTCTGTGCTAGCTGTTGGTTGTCTATTGTGTGCAATGTCAGTCTTGACAAAGTGCCCCTTTCACATCCTTAGAAAGAAAATGCCAAATGACCTGTTTTTCACAACTATAGCTCTTCTGGGCCTTTCCCTTCTCAGATATGGAAACTGGTTTTATAGTGAATTTTTGTACACGTATGTGGGTGTGTGTATAAAAAAAGTTCTAAGGATATTGACTTCTGATCCTTGTGAGAATCCTTCTTATGCAAATCCTTCAAGACTTTTAGCATGGACCTTGTTGGAGAGGGTCCAGAGGAGCCCACAAAAATGATCAGAGGTCTGGAACACCTCTCCTATGAGAACAGGCTGAGAGTTGGGGTTGTTCAGCCTGGAGAAGGCTCCAGGGAGACCTTATTGCAGTCCTTCCTTACTTAAAAGGGGAGGATAACAAAGATGGGGACAGACTTTTTTTAGCAGGGCCTGTTGCAATAGGACAAGGGGTGATGGTTTTAAACTAAAGGAGGGGAGAATCAGGCTGGACGTGAGCAAGAAATGTTTTACCCTGAGGGTGGTGAGAGCCTGGCCCAGGTTGCCCAGAGAGGTGGTGGATGCCCCATCCCTGGAGACATCCCAGGCCAGGCTGGACGGGGCTCTGAGCAACCTGGTCTGGTGAAGATGTCCCTGCTCATGGCAGGGCTTGGACTGGGTGAGCTTGGAAGGTCCCTTCCAACCCAAACTATTCTGTGATTCTGTGATTGATTTATTTTTTTTCCTGTAACACTTAATTGTCACTGATGCCCCATTCCCAAGAATAGTCAGAAACACTCCTTTGACCCCTCATTCTTTGACCTGAGACAGGCCAGATGAAGGCTACCCATCAGCCTTCCACTGCTTAGTTCATGGGACTTCTACCACCACTCTGACAAACTCACTTGGGCACGATACCATGACAGAGTAGCTGAAGCGAAGTCCACATTCCTGCATATCTTGATATGTGCCTGGGGCTTACAAGTGCCCGTTGTTCCCAGAAGCTTCATGTGTGACAGGGAACAGCGTCTTTGGGTGCACGCTCTGGTACCCATGCCATATGCTCGGTTACTGTGGCAGGGACACTCATACTGGTAATGCACAAAATGGTCAGACATTGCCTGTCGATGCTTCTCGTAAGTAGGGACACTGATGCTAGATCTCCATCCATATGCAAAAGGAAAGCGTGGACAGGCTGTTATCTGTTAGAATGATTTAGCAATATATCAGGAGACATGGAGCAGGGCTTACAGATATGGGCTGGCACAAGGTGCTGAATACAAAACGATTGTTTATTGTTTCATAATGCATGAAGGAGGAGTATCAAATGGTGCTAACTTTCTTAAGCTTGGCACCTGCTATCTTCTCACACAGTACGTGAAGTTCGTGACCACAGGTCCTCCTGGCTGCCATATGTTTGCATGGTTCATGGGAAATTCATGGAAAGAAAATCTATCGGGAGCTATTAACCGTGGAGACAGTGGGTCTGTTCCGCGAGCAGTCCCAGCCTCCAGCTGCCTGTGAGAGCGTAAGGAAAACACTACCGTAACCCCGTTCTGATCTCCTACTCTTAGCTACACGTCAGAGGACCCATATGAGATATTTCAGGTAGTTTCTGTTGTCAGCATTGCCATGCAGAGACAGGAGCGGTTAAGTCAGACTGCTTGGTATTCGTCCAGTTAAACTATATTTCCCCTTGGTGGTTTGCAGGAATCGTATCTAGGTAGAAGGTCTATGTGGTCAGTTGGGGTGAGCTGAACGTAACTTCTGCAAGATCCACCTTCGTAGAAGGTGAATCTGAAAGTTGACTGAGAAATGTCATTTGAAAATGCTGGTTTGTGTCACCAAGTTGTTTTTCTTTTTCACTGAAATGGTTTTATTGCCTGCTAGGAGATAAAGCAACCACTACAATTCCAATGAGGTAGAACAGCTAGATAAAACAATGGTATGCTAAGCCTGCACTTATTCTTTCACATTATAACACGTTTGTGCTCTTTGTCTTAAAAACAACTCTGGGCAAAACAGCCCAAAGATAGAGAATGAAAATAATGGGAAATAAGATATGAATGTCACACTGCATCAGACAAAAGAAATAGTTTGTGTGGCCAGGAAGCTGATATCACACAGAAATTATATCAGTGAATAGCTGCTGTGGGTTTTCTCCTTGCAGGCCCCAGTTCTGCATCTCCATTCAGTACTGCACTGGGGAGAGAGCTGCAAAAATAAAATTCTAGTACCTCCACAATGGTGAAGGTCCCCACCACCATCACCTCATTCTGTATCTGACTCTTTGAAGAGCTGTCAAGCCGCTTAATCCATCGTTGTGCTGTCTGTCCTGGGAGATGGAGGTGATTGCCGCTGCTGGTAGCAAAATGTCCAGTGCTACAAAGGTGCTTGTAAGAGCAAAGCTCTTTGTAAATCAGTTGTGAAATAAGACTGTTAAGTTGGCTAACCCTGGTAGTAAACCAGAGTTATGAATTTCTTCTTCTCTCTTGAAGATGTTTTGTTGCTCTTCAGGAATAAACACTGCTGAATAACCATGACTTATATATAAATAATACACTCCCTCCTACAAGCTGCATGAAATGTTAAAACTCCAGGATGGACTATAAACGGATGCATAAATCTTTAGGATTCATGCGTTCCAATCCATCTATTTAAAACTGAAGGTAAAAGGCTCACAGTATTTATTTGCATTTTCCATGCCTTTTGTGCAATTTTTTCTGACATCAATTTCATGTGTGGAGCAGCACAAAATAGCGTTCCAGTATATATTGCAATACTTTGTTCTGTTTCTTGCCATGTGCCAGCACGTTCAGTTGAAAGTAAAGTGTAACACAAGACAGCTTTTTTGGCATAACAGGTCACCAAAGTAGTGGAATGTTTCAGTCAAAACTCAAAGTGTGAGACACATTGCTGAAAGGCAAGTTGTCTCTCAGGAAAAGCTGAGACCTTTCTTCATCTTTATACATGAGAAGTCTTGCTCTGAAGCAGTTAATTACAATGAAAAATAGAGCACGCTTTTCTCATAACTGGCCATGAATTGTACTTGGATTACACACTAGTTCAAGTGAAGAATAAGAGCTGTATTTCTCTCACAAGTAAGGGGGGAAAAAAATCTGACATTATGTAGATGAATGTAATCTACTTGTTGTTTATAGGCCCAAAGGATCCCTCAAAGCACTAAAAATCCATGTGATATCCAAGAGTAGCATACTTTGCATTGAGCTATGTGATTTAGCTGAAAGCTGTATAAAAATCTGTAAAATTGCATGTAGGCAAGGAGTACCGTATTGCCTGTGTGTCTGAGTGAAGCCATGTGTACTCTTCCTGCACGCATGAAAAATAGATGATTGTAAAATCTGCTTGAGACTCACAGACTTCTGGCAAATGTGTGTAGGCTAAATCTGCCAACTTTTGGTCAAATTAGGCCTGAAAATAGACCTGAAATAGGGATTTTTCTTCCATGGAGAGAGGAAACTCCAGCATCATACACAGCAAGCCCATACAGCTTGTGCGGCCTTTACTGGTCTTGTGCTGGAACAGGCAACGTCCTTTCCTTCTGGGTTGGGTCTTCTCACTGCAACAGTGCGCCCAGGCCATTTCTGGTGGGCTCTTTGGAATCAGACCTGTTCTTTTATAAAGAGACCTCTATGCTCCATTCTTTTTAGTACTGGCTAGGACCTTATTTAGACAAGTCTCTTGTGGATTAAATAGATTTTTTTTCACTTTTTGCTCTAGGAACGAACGCTGGTGGTGGTATTTTGTGGTTGCTCACACACATGGTGTGCATCTCATTCTCTCAAGAATTGTGCAGAGTGGATTTATTTTTTTTTTTAATTCCGTATACGTGTTTCATAAACTTGTCGCGACATAGTCTCAGTGGTGAAGGGGGTAACTCAAATGTGCCTTGTGTGTTTGGTGGGATATGTTCTTAGCAGCTGTGGAACCTTTTGCTGTACTTTTAGTGCTGACTTGTGGAAAACATTGTTGATAAATAATAGCAGGACTGTAAGAAGCCTTTTTTATTGGTATTCTTAACCAAGGTCACCTTCCTAGGGCCTTCAGAGACATGAGAAACAGGCCCGAAAGTGTTTTAAAGATAAGGATCCACAAACTCAGCTTTATAGTCTTTGGGTAGACAGTGCAGAAAGAGAATGGGTATTGTGGACCTGTAGCTTGCGTTGCTGAGGAGGTTTTGCTTGCCTCGTCTGTACCAGTTGGCTTCTCCCAAGTTCTGGGAAACTTTTTTGGAAACTGCAGGCTTCCAAGAGCAGCACAGCCAAGATATAATACAAGTGTGAATAACCAAGGTTGCATAATTCCTCGCTAGTACGCCATCTCCTAGCCAAGCGCGGCGACAGAAGGCATTACTCACAGACGTGGCTATGTGGGCCTGGGACCAGGTGCAGCCTGGCTTCTGGCTATTGCTGCTCAGTCCTAGCTGAGCATGCCCTTGCTTGGACATCTCCAGAGCACCTGAACATCTCAACCAGGTGCTTTGCATCTAGGGGCTGATGTGGAACACTGGCGTGGGTGGCATGACCATGTGTATTGGATAAAACTCTACCAGTGTCAGCTGCCTTTGAGGTTTCTCATCTGCCTGTTTCTTGTAGTATAAGTATCTCAAAACTGCACAGGCCTCAGAAAAGCTCCACAAGTAACAAGTTTAATTTTCATGATGTGGTCTTCCCTCATCGTGTACTAGAAGAGCCCTTCCAAGGAGGATTCAGATTGCTTTTGCTGCTTCTCTGGCTCTCGAGCCCAGCAGGTAACCACAAGGAACTGCTGTTGGTCTTTGGTACTCGGTTTGGACATAGGGTGCACATGTTGTGACCTTGGTATCTCTGTAAGAAGGCGCTGGTGTCAATTTGTACATCATACTAGCATAATGCTGCCTGCATGGTAGCAAAGCCATTGCATGGTTTACAAGCAGTAGTTTTTGTGTAGCAGTGAGATGGGATGGGAACATTGGGGAGCACAAGAATGCAGATGTCAACTAGCCTAAGTGTTGAAGTATAGCTGGGAATAATGTGTTACCGAGAGACTGTGCTTGCAGCATTGCATTAACAGGGCAGAAGAATGTATGCTTTGGAGCTAGGAACTACAGGAAAAAAAATGATTGTATCTCAGTCTCTGTAACTCAAAAGAAATTGCTAGAGAGGGTAATGGAGAAATGGGGCTCGTGGGTCTAGCTGTCCCCTTTGCGACACTGACAGATGTATTTTTATCATATAAATGTTTTTATAACTAAAGTTTTCATTTTTTCTTTTTAAATAAAACACCAGTGCTAGCCACAGCAAAAATTGTAACACTGTGCCATAAGCAGATTGCCCTTCAAACAGTTTCAGGTTCATAGTTCAAGCATCACGGTGTGACAATTACAGGATCTCTGGTGGAGCTTCCATATTCCAAAGTCAGAAAACAAGCACAAAAATCAAGGGGCTCCTTTGTTTTCTCAGGCAGTGGTTGTTGTCTGGGTGGCTGAAAATAAAGCAGGGTAAATTTAAGTCAGAACCGTGTGCCTGAGACTCGGTCGCTGCGCTGTTATACAGCACTCTGGGGAGAACACAGGCTGTAGCCAGGTTTCTGCTGCTGTATTTAATGATACTCTGCGAATGCTGGATACACTTGCGGTATCATCTTGGGCGTGAGTTATAGCGACAGGAGAGACAGATCAGAGAAGGTCCCGGTTGCGAGGCTGGGAAAGACTTACCTAACCGTTTCATTCATATGGTCTGGTTAAACTGGTATCTGAGGAGGCCAGCGGTGCCTTTGTGATCCGTAGCTGTGGAAATGAAGGGGATTTGGGGTGGAAGAAAGGAGGAAGTGGAGAAAAAGTAGAAAAAGAGAATGAAAATAGAAATTGTGGGTCATGGTAGTCGCAACCAGAGGAAAATAGAGCAGTGAGACCACACAGAGGAACCAGGGAAGTGGGAAGAAAAGCAACAAGGGGGGAGTAAGAAGGAGGAAGAGAAAGCAGGACATTCCCTTGGTGAGGCTGTTTGACTGTGGTACCTGGCCAGCCAAGACACTTTTTATTTTTAAGCACTTCAGTGATCAGTCAAGCAGACAGCTGAGTTTCAGCAAGCAATGAACAATGAATATGAGAAAGAAGAGGAAAGAGGAGAAATAGAATATGATAGTAAATGGAATAATGGAATTGCACACAAAAAAAAAAAAGTGAAATAAAGAGCTAAAAGGAAAGAAAAGGATTGATCTGGCACCAGGTGCTCAGCTGGCAGATACTCTCTAGTCTCACAGATGACAAAGGATAAGATTCAGTGCAACCACTAGCAGGCAGTAAAAATTAGTGTTTCCTTTTTGCTAGGTGCTGCTTAGGGCTTGATTAGTCAGTAGGAAATGGTAGGGATTTTTGTGGATCTTCATCAGACCCTTTGTGCATATTAGAATGTGCAAGTTGATACTCTTTTAATTGTAGCAAAGGCTTCTGGTGGGTAGATGAGGTCAGTACAGAGAGTGGCTGGTGGGCAGAGCAGGGAGTAGACATAGATGTATGGGGCAGCAAGGAGATAGAAGAAACCTATCTAGCTTATGGAGGAGCTAGATAGGAATTAAATGAACTGAAAATATTCTTTGGCTTCAGTGTACCAGGCCTCCATATGAAGGGATACTATGCAGAAGCAGTGTTGTTGTATGGATTTGGGTAGACCCCTAAAAGTATGGTTGCATCAAATATGTCAGCTGGTATTTTTCAAGAGCAAGTCCTAAATCCTTAAGTTTTGGGGTCGAAAAAGAAGTAATGCTTTTGGGAAAAGCAAGCTTCCAGCAGTGCCTCCACTCATTTAGGGGTCTCTGGGGCCGCTGCTGCCGCTTGTGGGGTCCCGAGTTGGACTCTGCAGGGAGATGGGAGGGAGAATGGGGGGGACAGGGTCAGCCTGAGTCCTGAGCTGCCGCCCTTCCCGGGCCCCGCGGTCCTGCCCGGTGGGAGGGGACGGGCCCGGCGGCTCCCACCTCCCCGGGCACGGGCCGAACACACGGCGAGTGAGCGCCTGTGTCTAGAAAGCGCTTTCCTGCTGCCGTCTGGACAAATTGATCTGGTTTTTTTTTTTTTTTTTACATTTTCTGGTCTAACGCGTCCTTGCCGCCGGCACGGCCGCACGTTAAGTGCCGGGCGGGGTTCGAGGGGGTCCCGTTCACCTGGCAGGTGAACCGCACCGGCGGCGAGCGGGCGCGGAGGAGGGAGCGAAGCTGAGCCACCCCCAGCCCTGCGGCGGGGCTAAGGCAGGAGCCGGGGCGATGGCTCCGAGCACCGAGCGGGAAGGGTGCGGGGAGACTCTGCTGCTCTGCCCCCGCCGCCCCGGGAGGGTGGGCGAGTCTCCGCCGTCCGTCCTGGCCGCCGCATCCAAAAACTAAAACCCCGGAGAGGAGAAGGGGAGATGGATGCGCGGCAAAGGGCGCAGCGGGGAAAGGCGGAGAGAGGTTACTGCGGAGCTTCCGCGCTCTCCGAGCGTGGGTTAGGCGTTGGGGGGCAGAGCAGCCCTCCGTGCCGCCGTGATGGTGCATTTTTTGTTCCGGCTCCGTCGCGGGGATGGTGCTGCAGCCCGACAAGCCCTTGGCCGCTGCCCGCCGAGGCTGGGAAGGATCTCCCTCCCTCTGTTCTCCCTGCTTACCCCCGCTGTGCTCGTTTCTTCCCCTCGGCGGCCGTGTGCCCGCTCCAGACCCCACTAGCCGTGAGGGCGTTTTATTTCCCTAACGTCGCATCCGCGCGTGATTAAACACTGGCACCCGGGTGTGCGGCCAGCAACTTCAGCAGCGCTCGTGGGAGGGGGGGATCACGTATTGTGCATGCCAGCGCAGCCAGGTGAGCCTGCGGCTCTGTGCTGCCCGGGCTCCGGGCGCGCACGGAGGACAGCGGCGCAGCGCTGCCCGGTCCCCGCCCCGTCGGGGGTGCCCGCAGCCAGCGGCGCGGCGCGGGGGTCGCCCCG
>VWYH01006195.1:0-89293 GCA_013399365.1 Pampusana beccarii | reverse complement strand
CCGCACCCCCGCGCCGCCCCGCCGGCTTCCGCCGCTCTTCTCCCCAGCGTCGCGCCCGCGTTCAGCCGCCGCTCGCTGACCCACCGCCGCCGGCTGGGGCCACGGGATGCCCAGCGGCCCCACCGCCCGTCCCTGCCGCCCAGGGGGCACGCCGCCGCCGGAGAGTTGAGTTAGGAAGTCATGGTGCCCTGGGAGCCCTCCCCGCCTCGGCAGTGCGGCGGCGGCTGGACGCTCTGCGACTGCTGCTGCTGGCTGCTGCTGCCCGCCGTGCTGCTCGTCCTCGCCCGCCCCGACAAGCTGGCGGCCTTCCCTACCTCCTTAAGCGACTGCCAGACGCCCACCGGCTGGAACTGCTCCGGTAAGCACCGGAGCATCCCGCGCCCGGCTCCGCTGTGACCCGTCGGGTGCTCAAAGTTGCTCGGGCGAGCCCCGGAGGAGGCAACTTCAGAGGGCGATGCCGCGTCCCGCTGAACACACGGGAATAGAGAACGGGAAAAGTCCCGGGCGTCGGGGCTCGCAGCCGTTCCCGGCGCGGCCGCAGCCCCCGGGCGCCCCGCTGCCCTCCGCTCCGCGGGGCCGGGCGCGGCAGCTGCGCCCTCCGCCGGTGCCCAGCGCCGCGGCTGCGGGCGGTTCCCCCCGGGTAGGGCTGCCCCCGGTAGAGTTCCGCAGCTCCCCGCTTAAACGGGGCAACTCGGCGTGGGGCTGCGGGAGCGGGGATACGGGAGACGGGCCGCGTGTGCGCATCCTGCGGGCGGCTGTTTCCGTGCGCACCGAATTGAGAGCAAACCGGGGATGGACGTCGCGACACGGGGAACCTGGTGCCACTTCCTTAAAGTCGGGCTGACCTTTATAATGAGTTTCCCATGTAGGTCAGCAGCCGGCTCCTCTCCGCTATGTGAATTCTGAAATTAGACTGTAATAGTATTCTAAGGGATAGAGTGATATTTGCAGTAACGTGTGCATTGCACATAACATGTTAGATTGGGGGGCAAATTTCTACTGTAAGCTCTTCATTTTAAACGTGTAGCAATATGGTTACGAGTGCTCGGGTGTTTTTTTAAAAAAATGGATGGATTTAGATCTTAATGGGTTTGGAGTCTGATATAGCTGTTTTGTTTAATACCTTGCTGCACGCTGTTGGAGTGGGAAGTCAGCTAGCGAAATCTGAAATTCATGCTTGTATTCGTGAACTGAATCTTCAGTCAGATCTGTCGGATTTTCCTGGAGAAAATGAAGGCAAAGAGCTATAGGTTCACTGGGCAGCTTGTGAGGAACCTGGCACTTCTCCTGTTAACTTAGAGGCAATCAATCTTCATTGAGATCAGGCAGACCATCACAGAAAACACACAGCCTGTTTGTCTTTATTATTGGGGGCTTCGTTGCATCATGGACTGGAGAAATTCCAATTTGGACATTTGTCCAACAGATTTGTGATCGGATGGGGATAAGTTGATGATGTTTCCAACCTAGAGCCGTGAAATGGCATAATTACTGGGACACTTTTGAAGAAATAGAGTCTGTGAAATAGAAAAAAAGAAAAAGAAAGAAATGTGTGTGTGGTTATGGGGAATAAGGACTAACAGAAAGACCGAGGGAACAACTAGAGAAAAAGTGGAGAACTGAGGACAGGGAAGGACAAAAAAATATCTGGACTGAATCTTTTCATCAACAAGGTTATTGTGCTGCGTGCATTCAAATGCAATCGTCCCGTATTGTTCATCTTGCTGGACCAAACCTGACTTTTTTTTTTTTTCTTTACATTTGAGGTTACGATGACAGAGAAAATGATCTCTTTCTCTGCGACACCAATACCTGTAAATTTGATGGGGAGTGTTTAAGGATTGGAGACAGTGTGACTTGTGTCTGTCAGTTCAAGGTAAGATTGTTATTTCGTTCTCTGATTCACTAATGAGAATACAAATCAAGGATCTCCCTATATAACCTATCACTTGGCAATTTATTTCTCTACATGCAGAGAAGTTAGAGGGAAAACCTGGCAGCATGTATAAAAGCTGGCAGGAGAACCAACTGGTGTCAAGAAGACATAAGTTTCTCTGGGAAAATGCAGATGCTGTTGCTTTAAATGTCCCTTCGGGTCTGCAGTTTCAGGTTGCGCATTTCTGATTTTTTGTCTCTGCCCTTTTAACAAGGATTTAGAGTCCTTTCTAAATTCATTTCTGATACAGATCATGGCTTATTGTATTCAGAGTTCTGATCTAGTTAAAGAAATGGATCTGTAATGTGCTTATGCAATATTTTCAGGAAGGGCCGCGTAGTGACAATGCTTCTGCCTCTTTATCTGCACAGCTGATCAGATTAAGGAGCAATCCCTCTGTTCCAAAATCATGAACTTCCGTTAGGTTTTATATAGTTTTAGAGGGGCTGTTACTGAGTAGTAGGGGTTTTTCCTTCTAATTCTTCTCTCTCCCTCTTGCAGCTACATCTAAACCTCAGGCATTCTTAAAGTCAGACGATTTCATTATGAAGGATTCCATTTAATATGTTTTAGCCAACTCGCAAAACAGCTGTGCTTTACATAATGACCTGAATAAAACCTGAACAAATTAAAGGAGTTTTAAGCATGTACCAGCACGTGTTGTATGTACGTTTATGCCCCTGTGGTTTCTTGCATTTTAATGTGGATCTGTGAAGTTGTGGAACTTGTAACGCTGATTTGAGTGTTTACAGTAGAGCAGGCCAAATAGTGCACAGTTCAAGATTGTGCACATCTGTAATGATTAATTTATTATTGAGCTTTGATAGACTATTCGCTTTGAAGCGTGACACGTATTGTTTATGTTTCTAGAGCCAAATGTGTCTTTGGAGAGAAAACCCGAGTTATAAATTCCTTCATTTAAAACAAGGAATTTTCTGTAATGAGAACAGGACAGCTGTTTGGTGAAGTGTTTGTGTTTCCCACATTGGGAGAGGATTCATATTGACCATGGTTGTTTGTTGTGGGTTTTTTTGTTTTGTTTTGTTTTTTTAAATTTCATTTCTAGTTTGCATGCAATCAAAGATTCAATATGAGAACTCCGTTTTAAGCATTTGCCTTGGCTCAGCATGTGCAGTGATTTAAGGGCTGGTCTGCTTTCCCTTTCTAAGAAAAATCTGTAATGCAGTGAAATGGCTGTGATTTGTCTGGTTGCCTGGGGCAGATGTTGTGCCATGATCATGGGGAACTTAGAGCAGCCACAGAAAACACTCGGGTCTCGTCTTTGGTCCCAGTTGGGTGTTGCCATTTGGCATAAAGCAGTGGACTCATAGCCTAGCAGGAGCAAATCCAGATGCTGGGGAGGAAGGCACTGAGAGCACTGTTTTCCCAAGGCAGGATGCTGGTCCCTGCTGATTTGGGGTAGGTGAAACTCTCTGGGTTGTGTTGTCTCCTCTTTGAGAGGTAAATGTGCTGAATTGAGCAGTTCTTTAGGGCACCGTTGAAACAGCTTTAAGTAAATCAGGTAATTGGTATATTAATATGTAAATGAGATCAAAAGAACGAGTTGGGCCTGATCACTACTAAACGGGTTGAAATCAGCAGCAATCTTTGGTTTCAGTGGCCTTTGGATCGGGCCCCGTGAACACCTGGGAGCTCTTTGTCTTGCTTCGAGCCCTCCGCAGGGCTGGCTGTGACCTCGGGGGGCAAATTACCTGTGGCCGATCCTGGGAAGGGTGGTGTGGTGCTGGGGGCTGCTGGAGTCAAACGCTTCCCCCGTGATACAGGCAGAGCTGGGGGGATGTCAGCTTCTCTTGTAGCATCAGTGGACAACGTGATAAGCCAAAAAGACATGCCACCAAAGTAGAAAATTAATTTCCAGTGTGGCATCTGAGGCTGGCTAAGTAAGGCAGAGCCGGCCAGGTAATTTATGTCGTGAGTAAGGGGATTCTCCATCAGAATTCAGGTCCCCCATTTCAGTGACAGCTCTCTGGGGTGATAGTGAGCAAATCAATAGCAGACTCCTCATCACTATAATTACTTTTTATGTTTTCTCCAGAATTTGCCAGGGGCTTTAACTGCAGCTTGAGAGAACAGACAAGGACGGAAAGCTAATTTTGGTTCTGCACTGTTAAAAAGTCCTGGGCTGGCCAGCCTGTACCTTGAAGGGCTGGGAGAAGCAGAAGTGGGGAGCAGGGCTGCTGCAACCTTGGTCTAGGTTTTTTTCAAACCAGAATCACAGATGCATCATGTCTGTCCAGGTGGAGTTAATAAAATTAAGTTATTGTTATTTGAAAGGCTGAACATGATCAGAATGATCTGCAAAACCTGAGTTAGGCTTCTATTACTGGAGAGCAGACACATGTGCTAAGGAAGAGATTCATATTGGCTGACTCTCTCTTAAATTTGATGAACATAGTCAAAAATATTCCATCAACGCTGCAGGTCTTTCACTTCAGCAACCAAGACTGGGGACATTCACTGGTTTTAATGTGAGGAAAGAATCGGGTTTTCTGTCATGTTGAATCCTTCATGTGCTTCAGTGTTTGTGGAGCTGGAACATCACCTGGCCAGCTTGCAACTTAGTATTTCTGGAACATTTGTGCTACTTAGTTCATGACATAGGTGGCATTTTGTGAGTGTTTAATCCATGAGAGTGGAAGGAGGTCAAACTTTTAACAGTGTCATCAGGGGGAGGAGTTACACAAATTATCATTTTATTTAGAAAACAAACCTTATGCTTTCAGTGCTCAGCACTGACCCCAATATTTGCAAAACTGGTTTGTCCCTGGCTGTGACAGTGCGCACTTGTGGCTTGCTCTGCAGCTGTGTTTTAAAAATGTGCACGTGTAAGAGAGAAGTGGACAGCATGGTGCTGTGCTGCTAGGTTTAGTGGGAGTTTTGTCGTGGATTTCCCAGAATGCTTGAACAGTCCTCACTTGAGGGATGGAGAGTCATTCTCACATCCAGGGCTTGGTCTATTGAGCCCTAAACCAATGCCAAAAATGTGTCACTAGACTGAGGAAATTGGCAGTCAATGTCTAATGTTCTCCAGTACCAGCAAGAAGTATTTTGTAACAGTGAAGAGCTGAGAATGGTGGATTCAGCATGGTCAAGCACAAGAGTCCAGCTCTGCTGGGTTAGGAGTAGCCTGTGGGCTAACACCACAGCCTTCTCATCGGTGGTCTTCTCTTTGCTGGGTGACTTCCACTATGGTTTCCTGGTGGCTTTCAGAGCCATCCCAGCTCGAAGCCAAGGCAGGATCAGTCTGGAAGATCTCACTACATTTTTGTTCGTTGTGGCTCAGCAGCAGCTCATATGTTCCTGCCTTTTCCATCCAAATACTGGTTGTCCAAAGGTGATGCTGGGAAGAATGGGCAGCAGATGAAGAAATACATCTTTGACCAGCGCAGTTTGAGAAAGAAAAGACCGGATCACTTGTGCTCATCGTGCCTTCTGACCAAAGCCATGTTTGGGTGTGGCTGGAGCCACAGGAGAGATGGGGAAGCTTCTGCCACGAGAGTTGATCTTTCTTGGAGCTCTGGTGTCTTTCAAATGTGTTTGAAAATTGCCAAGCTTTGGAAGACGTTCCAGCCTAGCTCATAGCAGCTCTGTCACTCGTTTCTGTGGCTCAGGATGTCACCCTTGATGCTGGATGCTGTTCACGGAGTGCTGTCTGGCCTTTCAGATTTGCAGCTGAGTCAGTGTGAAAGATCGTCTCTTGCTCTGGGCAAAACCAACAGAGAGTTTGCCACTCTGTTGGGAACAGGATCCAGCGTTGTTTCTATGTGTAACAGAGCCTGTTGAGATACTTTGGGCCAAATTCTGCACAGATTGCTCTGGCAAAAAGTCCCGGGGTGACAAGCATGTCTAAAGCAAGCATGATTTGATCCTTCATGCTTTAGAAAATTCACATGATTGTGTTCATTGTCCTGGTTAAGTATTCCAGATCAGCCTCCAGCAATTGCTGTTGAGCTTCTGGACGAAGTTGGCATTTTCTGCTTGAAACGCTGCTCAGATTTGGAACATAATGGTGAAAATAGCAGAGAAACACTTTTAAATCGACTGTTTAAAATCTCTGCGTGGAGGAGCCCTTCATTGGGAGGGGGAAGGAGAGGATTTCTGCTGTTGTGGCTGCTGGTTTTCTTTCTTGTTCCAAGGGAAGAGAGCACTGGGGGTGGGCAGCAGCTTGGGAAGATTTAAGAAAATACAATGCACGAGGAAAATGTCATTTGATTTGGCCCAATCAAAATGTCACTCTGACCAACTATGAATAATTTCTTGGCAGCTGCTCTGTGTGGAGGCCTGCAATTAACGCAATCTATGCAATTGTTTGTGTTAATCACTTCTGTAGTCATTCACTTCGAAGCACATTTGATGTTTATATTCCTGGAATTTCAGTTCTGTGTTGTACATTGTGCCTGATGAACACACCTCAGACACTTCGTGGCTTAATACAACTAAATAGGAAGTACAATTTCTTTTTAATTTTTACTTGGATTTAAGAAGAGGTGAGCATTTGTAAATAATAATTGTGATCATTCCATTTGTTATAATTAAACAATGAGGCATACCAGGAGTACGGTAATCATGAGATAATCATATCCCTGGTATAATTACCATGTACAGGGTACGTCCAAGTATTTCTAAGCCTCAGAGTGTGATTATCTTATGATAACTGCACCCGGTAGGTTGCCCAATTTCCCATATAAAATGGAATTATTTTTATTGAAATGAACAAGAGAGGGCAAAGCTGTCTTTTCTGATGTAGAGGGAACAAAGCAGGTAATTTGCAGAGCCGAGCAGGAGTTTGGGGTGAAGGAGGGGTGCGCGGTGTGGGTAACTTCTGCACTTTTCGGTGGCGGGGAGAGCTTGGACCTTTGCAGAGCATCCCAGGAACAGAACTGTCTCTGCAGAAAGAGGGCTGGATTTTGATCACAGGTCTCTCAGAAATCATTTCCCTCTGTCCAGTCAGTTCTGGTAATAGCAAAAGTACTTAAATAGAGAGTTATATGCATACAGGCAGACACTTGTGTGTATGCAAGTGGCCGTCTCTGTAGCGAGGGGGGCGTGTGTGCAGGAGGAGGGGAAAAACAAGCCTGTTCCTTAGGATTTGTCTGTAGCCACCCAATGGAAACACATGAGCTGCTATTGCAGATGCGAGGAGCCCCTTGCCTTGCCCGTATTTCTTCCCTGGGAATGCCCCCCCACCTCTCGGGGGCACTTATTGAACCCTTTGCCCACTCAGATTATCTTTTTCCTAACCTGTTTAAGTCTGGTTTATGCTCCTCGGTCTTTTGTCTTTACAAAAGTCCTCCCTGGTAGCTGTAAAGATGAGGAGGAGGGTCAGCATCTGCCTCACCTGTGGTTTTAATACTGGTGGGGGGGTACCCGCAAGGATGCTGTGCCACCCCACGTGTGACTGACACCGCTGCTCTCTGTCCTTCCCCTCAGTGTAACAATGACTACGTGCCTGTCTGCGGCTCCAACGGGGACACCTACCAGAACGAATGCTACTTGAAACAGGCTGCCTGCAAGCAGCAGAGCGAAATTCTCCTGGTGTCCGAAGGATCGTGCGCCACCGGTACGTATGAACGCGCCCCAGGCTGCCTGCGTACCTTGCCGTGCCCCTAGATAAAATGACCTGTGGATGGCAAAACCCGTTTGAATCCATGCTTTGGGTTCATTACAGGTTAATTCTTTGCGGTTTTAGGCATGAGAAGATGCTGCCACCCTTCCTTTTTAAGTAACTAATTTGGTGTAGGCTTACAGTCTGTGATACATTATACCCTTGACTCTGTTTTGAAGAGGTCAGTACAGAAGTTTTCTTTTTTTTTTTAATACGTATCTTGTGCTCCTCATCATCCTGTGCACTGTGTATACTTCTGAGCTGTTATGAGAAGTAACTGGAAGTAGATTAAACAAGCAGATGTCTGGTAAATGGGCATCTGGATTACCAGAAACCTCTCTGTAATCTGGAGAGATAGAACTGGAGCGTTATTGCCTGCAATCTAGTTTCTTAGGTTTTTCCTTTTGCACGTAGGACTAGGTTCCCAGCTGGTGTGATTCAACAGACCACTGATTGTAATGAGCCCTGCTCATTTATACCAGCTGAAGATTTGGCCCAAAACACACTTAATGAACAAGTCTGTGCAACAGGTGTTGGTTTTGTTTTGTTTTGTTTCTGGACTTGTTGGAAGATTTAATTAAAGAGCATATGTGTAAATTGATGGATATTTGGGACACCTTTGCTCAACTCTGGGCATCATGAGCTATTTGCATCTCTGCTTTTATGACATACCTAGAAAAGGTGAATGAGTAAAAACAGGAAAACCGAGTTGCTTATGTGCAGGAGTTCTTTACATTCTTCTTTTGTGCTCAGTATCTGCTGGGGGTGGGCAGTGAAGTTAACTTGAGAAGAGCAGGAGGAGTAAGTCTTTGTTCTTGAGAGAGTTCTTTAAACTTAAAGCAGAACTTCTTGGATGAGGATGGAGGAGTCAATAAAAAGCGCATTAGACAAACTTTTTGCAGTGCCGTAATTTTGTGTTACATACACCTGAGAGAAAATAAATTTCTTCCTTGGAAATGTTGTTTTTCTCTGAAGCTGTTACCTGACAATTTTCAAGAGGAAAAAAACATATGCTGCAATTTTTCGTGTATAAATTGGTATTAAATGGAGCTCAGGCTGACAAAGCCTATTGTGGTGTAGGATTTGCTCAACTTACTAAATTCTCTCAGCACAGCAACTGGTCTTTTTTGGCTTAAACTTTTTGATTAAAGGGATCATTTTAGTGCATTGCTACATCTTTCCTTCAACTTTATTGCTAACTGGCAATGGTCATGCTGAAAGCATTCTCTATGACACACATTGTGGGTTACAGAAACAGAGAAGGACAAAAAAAAGGGGGGGGGGGGGGGGATGTTTCCTGAAGTCTTGATCAATTTGGCTTCTTTTTCCCCATGGAATGGGGCAGAGTGAGGGTGTTAGGAGGTCTGGCAGCAATCAGTCTGCTGGCCATGACTATTCAGATTCACCAGACCTTAATGTCAGTAAATTAGATCTAACAGTTCATAGGATAATTGGATCCCAAAGCAGCCTTTCTAAACTGTTTCTATTAATCTTGATGCTGATCAGTGAATAACCCCTCCAATAAGGCAGAGGATGGGATGACAACCTCCTTCCCTGCAAAAGAAACTCCGCTTGTGGATTGTTTTTGGTAACCCTCCATGTGTGTGCATTTCTGTGCTTTGCTTTGCTTAGAAAGTTTCGTAATGAAACACGAGGCTTGGCAATTTCGTGATATTGCACTTTCTAAATTTGTGGCTCTGATCATTCCAGCCAACAAAACATCGAGCAGAGGGAAAACAAAGATAAAGCACTCAATTTTGAAACTCAGCAACAGCCTTGAGAAAAATGGCATTTTGATCTTTTATCTGAAGACTTTGTATAATAATAATTTCAACAGTTTATTCCATCTAGTTATGATCTGATGAGATTTCACTGTTTTGTAAAGAAAGTGACATGAATTCCCAATTGGCCTGGCCTCAAACAAATGGGTATTAACAGTTCTCTTTGGTGGTGAGGTTTAGCAGTGGCCAGGTGAGGTAACTTTGCACAACTATTGGGAGCAAAGCCTTATCTGTCTCGGTACAACAAAATGAGGCAGAGGCTTGTGAGGACATTACAGCACTCCAGGGCTTACGTTATTTTAGTCTGATATAGAGACTTTAAAGAAAAAGAGGTGGGATGTGAGAAAGATGCCTTAATTGAACTACGTTCAGATTAGATGTCTATCATTTATCCGGGGATGCCACCAAACATAAGGTACACTCTCATATATTTAACGGGGCAGCCTTGCTTTGCATGCTTACAGGACATACCGGAGCACATGAATATAAATTTCTTTCTGTTCTTTTCTCAGATGCCGGCTCAGGATCTGGGGACGGAGGTAAGAGCCATCTTTTAATATCTATCTGCTTATGTGTACACATATTGTCTTTCATCATTTCAGATTGTAAGTGGATATGCTCTGCGGTTTAGTTGTTACACTACATATTGTCTTTCGTTTAGCTTTTTGTCTGACAAAAATGACATTTTGCATTTTAGTCAAACTGGAACCTAATAATGACATGCTGTTTTCTAGGGAAATTTAGAAAGCTCTGCTATTTCTACTAGAACTTGGAATTATTCATAGGTTGTGCTAGGAGCTCTATCTCCATCTACTGTTACAGTTACACTCATTTGTTTTATGTTAGGGTAATATTTCTTTTGTTTTTAAAACATAAGCCAAACCCTTGGCTCCTCCTCACTGGAGGATTGAAGCCAAATATTTTGTGGTAATGGAGAGCATTCTTTCAAAGATATGAAGAAATGTCCCAGGGAAAGAACAATGTGTTTTTATAAGAACAGCAGCAGCAAAAATGAACGTGAAAATAGTCCCAGCCCTTTGCTGCATCCAGGGGATACTGGAAAATGTAGGCAGACTTGCATTTAAGTTTTGGTTGGTTTTGGTTTTTTGGGTTTTTTTTTGTTTGGTTGGTTTGGTTTGTTGTTTTGGGGTGGTTTTTTTGTTATTTCTTAGGTGCAGTCTTTTGTGGGTTTGTGACTGATCCGTCTTGGAAGTTTAATGTTGGATCTGGGTGACTTTTGGGTTGTGCTTGTATAGTGGGGCTGGTGGGTCAGGCTTCCTGGGGGGCTGGGCTGGTTCCCAAAAAAACCCCACAACCTAAAATATTGCTATTCATTTTCAAAAGTTTTGTCCAGCTATTCCTAGTTAATGTGCTTTTAAAATTGTGGTTTTGAACAGTTACGTAAAGGAAATTCCTTATTCGGTGCTTAACATAGATCTACAATTTAATTTATATTTATGATAGGATTTTCACGCATACGGTCAGTAAATCGGTTTTCAGATGAAGTTGCACAAAATTCATCATGCATGTACCGAAGAAAACGGATAAGATTTCTATTTTGTTTTGTAACTGGGAAGGTGTGGAAACAAACTTGGCCACTTTCTTAAAGTAATGAAATCCATACTCAAAAAGCACAAGAATTTAAAATTATGATTTCCAAACGGTTTCATTTTAAAAGCTAAGGTTGATGAAAGATGAGCAGAACAGGACCTTGGGGACTGACTGGGCAGATAATGAGGAAGCAGATCTGTGAAGGAGACAGAACCAAGTCGGTGCGTGTCTTTAAAGGTCTACAAAGCTGCCGCGTATTATTCAAGATTTAGTAGGCAGCTATGGCTGTTTTTAAAGTACAAAAGTATATTTATGTGCCCTAAGAAGCTAAATCCAGCTGAGTGAATGTTGTCACTACATCACTCTTTACTAGACATGGTCTGGTTGTAAAAGCTGCAATAAATTTTGGGTGTCATTACAGCGAGTCTTGTAAAAAACACTTCAACAATCATGAGTGGGATGTTTTTCTTTGAGAAGCCTGAGGTCTTAGGCAATCTTGTGTGTTTCTGTTTTTATGAAAATCTTCCTTTCTTGCGCTTCTTCAGGCAGTCTTGGTTATCAAACTGCTAACCAACTCAGCATCATGTTTTGCAAAACTACAGCCATAGGGGCCCTCCCAGCTGGCGATACCTGTGCCTAAATCAGTAGAATGGGGCTGTGCTGACTGCTGTAGGTGTCAGAGATGCTGGGTACGTCTGCAGCAAGGTACCTGAGATACCTCAGATGCAGGGAGCCCTTGGGAAAGAGTGTTGTGGCCAGCAGGACCAGGGCAGTGACTGTCCCCCTCTGCTGGGCACTGGTGAGGCCCCACCTTGAATCCTGGGTTCAGTTTTGGGACGCTCACAACACAAAAGACCTTGAGGTGCTGGAGAGAGTTCAGAGAAAGGAACAGAGGCTGGCGAAGGGTCTGGAGCACAAAGGGTCTGGGGGGTTCAGCCTGGAGAACAGGAGGCTGAGGGGAGACCTTCTGGCTCTCTGCAACTGCCTGAAAGGAGGTTGGAGCATGGAGAGGGTTGGCCTGTTCTCCCAGGTGACAAGTGACAGGATGAGAGGAAACATCCTCACCTTGTACCAGGGAAGGTTCAGATTGGATATTGGAAAAAATATCCTCCTGGAAAGGGTTGTCAGGCATTGGAACGGGCTGCCCAGGGCAGTGATGGAGTCACCATCCCTGGAGGGCTTTAAAAGACGTATAGATGAGGTTCTTAGGGACATGGTTTAGTGGTGGACTTGGTAGTGCTGAGTTAACAGTTAGACTTGATGATCTTGAAGGTCTTTATGATTCTGTGACACAGGCTAGCGCAACACTTCGGCATTGCTCTTTGCTCTGTGTTGCTTCTACATGTTGTGTTTCGTGGAGCTGGCAGAGTTTCTAGCAAGGTTCGGGTTTGTGCGACTGTTGCAGTCTGGTTTTGGGAGGTCCCTTGCAGCCAGGGGGAGGCAGACTGGGAAATGAACTCAAACTGAAAATTAGTAGAGGACATCGTGTTTTTCTGTTATCTTGGAACACAGCAAGTTCCTTGCTTTGGGGCAGTTTACCCCATGACTGATGGCAGTTCAGCTCTCGGTGCTGTGTTTCCCTCCATGGAGCTCTTGTCAAGTGAAATTGTAACTGGGTGATACTTAGCAACTGCTGGAAAGGGGTTGGTGCAATGGTCAGACCTACACAAACACACCGCGTGGTGACACAAACCTCCTTTTCTCAGGAAACCGGACAGAGCATGGTAAAATAGCCAGAGGCTGCGTTTTTCCTGCCACGTTTCCCTTCCGCGCGTTCCTACCTGGGTCTGCAGAGCAGTCTTCTCCATTTATTATTTAGGATTTGGGGTTTTCTGCTTTCCTGTCAGGGATGCTAGGATCAGAGGGGTCCCAGCTTCTTAGCAATTTAATGATCTTGAGGGTTTTCCAGAGGTGATTTAATCCTTCTTTATGCAGCAATAGCATACAGAAGTCCTCTTATTTGTAAAGTGATGGGGGAATCTTAATCTCGTTTGATTACTGAGCCTTCAGCATGCACTTTTGGGGATATCCAGTAAATGGGTAAGAGCAGTAGGTGTTCAAGTTTCTTACTGGAGCAGACATTTTTCCCTGTAAATGAAGACTAAAAATGCAGAATCAAGAGCCGTTTCTGTGTTTTGATTGCAGAAGCTGGGAGTATGGTGTAGAATTATTTAAAAACCCATATCCCAGAAAGATACTAATCAATGGCAGAAAGAATGAATGTGAGAGAGTTTATACAGAGAGTAATTTAAAGAGATTCCATTCATTTTCATCTATGCCATTCTCTAGACAACTGGGTTTTTTTAGAACCCAATGATTCATGTTTTGGTCTCGAGCAGCTTCATAATGAATTCTCACTCGCTTCCTAGCTTCCTTCAAACAGCGACAACTCAAGATGCAGTATTTCATTATAGCTCTTAATGTGCTCAGAACATCTCTCTTTGATTTCTTTTTTACATTTAACACTTCTTTCCCCCTCCCTGCGCTGTCTGTGTTCTGAGCTCTGTGGATTGGCTTGCATTCACAGTCCGATGGATTTACGGTGGGTGTCTGTCGCGCAAGGTGCTTCTGTGATACGGCAGTGTATAAGCACCTACATTGAATTAGTTTCAGAGCCTCATTCAATTTACCTTCAAGTCCTACTGACTTCAGTGGGAACTGTATGGGGCCCCTGGGTACGCAGATCTTATCCTAGTTTGATTTTCTTGTTAATTCTTTATTATCTAGACTAAAGCAGAATGAAAAAGCAAGTCATAATTCGTCAATATCACCATCACCATTTATTTTACAGTAGCATCTAGAGACACTAATTATAACATTAGGGCTCCAGCGTGGTACACCCTGATACTGTGAGGCACTACTTCACAGTGAGGGAGAGAATAAAATCTGTGAAGCAGGGTCTGGATATCCAAGTTGGGCAAAGGCTGGAAGTTGCATCAGAATTCAGTGGCTGAATTGGGAATAACAAATGCCATTTCAGAGCCAAAACAGTGCTGCGTCTTTTGAACCATGCTGTTTGTCAGCAGACCCGTATGTAATCCAGAAAGCATCTGCATTTATACTGTTCTTAAAGTTATTCCTAATTGGCCATGGTACACATATCTGAAAATCAGCAAGCCATCTTTTTTTCCCCCGTCTTTCTCTGCATGTGTATTTTAAGGATGAGAATGGCTTGTTTGTTTGTTCTTTTAGTTTATCCCTTCAGTCTTATCCAGAAAAATTGAAGTCTTGCAGCTCTTTGTAGATGCCAACACGTAGATTTAATGATAGATTTGGAATTCTGCTCTGCCTTTCCTCTTGGCTTAGAGACGTGTGAGTAAACACATACATATTATAAATCAGTATGGAGCAGCAGTCATCTTGAGACGCTAACCCAGAGAAAACAGGGAGGAAAAAATTAACACTTTGTAGCCTCTATTTTTTTTTTTAAGGCAAACTGTAATGCAGCACGTGTATTTTTTTCCTCTTTAATCAACAGGCAAATGGCTACTTTGACCCAATTGCATTTGTACTTGTCTCCACAGGAGTTTTGTATGACTAACTTGAATTCAGCAGCTCTGCTGCTTTTCCACCGATTTCCCTTTCTGCTTTATTACGAGGTTGATTGATGGGCAGGGCTATGCAGAACACAATGAATATTGCTGTAAACACTGTCCTAGCAATAACACTTGAGCGAAAATACACCATAAAACCTGAAGCGTGTATTGGTTTGAATGAAGCAATGTAAAAAATGCAGTGTTGATAAGCACACATATTCTCAATATATGGGAAAATTCTGGGAGAGTTCTGGCTTAAACTCTGAGAGGAACGGAATTCATATTTTGAGCTACAGATCCTGTCCTTTCGTTGCCTGGGTGTAATGGGTGATACAGGCTTCTCTCACGTGAATTTAGAATATCCATTGACCCCATGCGCTATCATCAACTGCAATAAGGCAACAGGAAAGCTGCTTCTACTCTAATTTCATTTGGGAGGTGTAATTTAAAGCAGCATCAGAAGGTACAGGATCAACTATAAGCGACGTGCACTGACTGGGTAAACACCTCTGGAGGGAATGTTTAAATCTTCAATGGTTGACCTGACTGTGTATGGTCAAATATACGTCTCCTTTGTTAAACAGGTTTTTACCTTGTTGACCTCAGCATGGCACTGAGCCCAAACCAATAAGCTCTCTGAAAGGCTGAGTTTATTAGCTCAGGCTCTTCACTGTCCTAACATGATTACATGACTTCTAGTTCAGGGCTGGTGCACATCTGACCTATTTAAGAGTTAGGTCGGGGAAGGGCAGTTTACGTTTCTTTGTGGCCTTTAAAAATTAGGAAAGGATATGTTTTTGCTGACTAGATGAGAAGCACCTGGGGACTGACACATGCTGAACTTTTAGGCCCCCACCACAGGCATTTTGTGCAGGGTAGGAAGCGTTAGGCCTTTTGGAAATCCTAGGAAGGAATGGGAACAACGGGAATACCAGCTTTTGGAACCCTCCTAGGCTCTCATTTGACCTAAGTACTGAGCTAATTGACCCTGCCTGCCTGAGATGTTCCAGCAAATCCCCACAGCTCCTGTGGACCTGGAGCTCTCTAGGGTTGTAGATAAAGTACCAGCCTGGGAGATTCATAGAATCATTTAGGTTGGAAGAGACCCTCGGGATCATTGAGTCCAGCCATAACCTAACTCCAACATTAAACCATGTCCCTAAGAACCTCGTCTAAACGCCTTTTAAACCCCTCCAGGGATGGTGACTCCACCACTGCCCTGGGCAGCCTGTTCCAAAATTCCGGTTTGGGATTTAATTGCTGGCGTTCTGCCTGTATTTTGCTTACTCCTCCTCCTGCTTCTGAAATCAGAATGCAAAAATCACATGAAAAGTGGTCTGTTTTATCCCTGCGCTTGCTTTGTCGTTAATGGGCCCAAGTCCTTGCTGTGTTCTTGGTGTGAATGCACAGCTCCTCTCAAGCAGGCTCTCAACTCCGAGAATACCATGGGATAGAGTTGACCCATAGCGAATAATTTATGACCCGTTTTCAGCCATTCATGCAAAACCCAAGAAAATGAACAGGAAATGCCATAAGGATCCACAGACTTTTGTAGGTGAGAAGTAGGAATGACGTCCATTCATACCCTCTTTCCTAAATTATCCAGTCTTTCATGGTTTTTAGCACTTCTTTTAAGTAGTTCAGAGCTGCACAAGGAGACGGTGAATGGAAGATGTTCACCTACATCAAAAAAATGCTGAGGATGCTCTGGCTTTGCTTAAAAGTCAAAATTGCCTGTCCCCATCAAAGTGGAGCAAAAAAATCCAAAATATGCTGTCTAACCATATGCAGTCTGTAAATCCACAAAAAAATAAGTCATCAAAATCCTATGATACTCCAGCGAACAGATTAAAAAGGGGGCATCCAATCTTAAATACTCATTTGTCGGTCTGCTATTGTAAACACAGCAAGAGAGAGATGTAGTGGACTAGATTTGTGTGCTGCGTCTCTGTTATCCTGGATTAATTTTCCCTGTGACAACTCTGGAGTCACTGGAGATTAGGTGTGATGGCAGCGAGAGGTGAATCTAGCCCAACATTTCGCTTTCCAATGCAGGGGGTTCTTCCATAGAGAAGAAAATTGCTACTTGAGCTTTCACATGGCTCCATCACGCTTACTTCAGGCTGGACATGAGGAAGGAATTTTTTACAGTGAGGGTGGTGAGATCCTGGGCCAGGCTGCCCAGGGAGGTGGTGGATGCCCCATCCCTGGAGACATCCCAGGCCAGGCTGGACGGGGCTCTGAGCAACCTGATCTGGTGAAGATGTCCCTGCTCATGGCAGGGGTGGCACTGGAAGGTCACTTCCAACCCAAACTGTTCTATAATACTCCTATGAATACCTTAATTCCTGGAGTAAGAGCACGTGTTCCAGCACATGCTTAATTCTTATCACATGCTTAAATGCATGACTTGAAGTATTTCTTCTGAATGTCTTGCACAAGTGGAGCCTGAGGCAGCCTTTGAATGACCAGAACTTCTTCAGCTCCTTGTGCATCTCTTGGTTACATATTCTGTGGTTTAGCAATTGAAGCATCTGATTCACTATGTGCTTGCTTTGAACTGTTTTTGGCGTGACATAGGATTTTATTAGATGCTCTCATGAGATCTTAATAAGAACAAACAGGATGAAAACTGCCAAGTCTTTCTCAAGGTTTGTGTACTCACTTTTCTTTAACTCTTACATTTCAGACCTCAGCTGCATCTGGCAAATTTAATATATTCTGTATTGGATGTTTAAATTCCCTTTTGTCTGAGAGGCTTTCTTCACTTTCAGAGATTGAGAAATAAATCCAGATTTTTTTGCCTGCTCTCTTTGAAGTCAGTGGGAGTTTATCTTCAGGAAGGGCGTGACTGATTCCCAAACACTTAGCAAACTGAACATTGCCACCTACTTTATGTAAATGCACATACAGGACAAGTTTAATGAGTGTGGTGCAAGCTCAAGAACAACTCATAATCAACTCCAGAGATGTTAAAATGTTATGATACAGTGTCACCAGTTCTTAAGATGTTGCCACAAGTATTTCAGCTTGAGTTTTTTGAATAGTGTTATAGAAGGTGCTTAGTTTTCCATTTAAAACAAACACACAAAATGTGTTTTAGTACTCATTGCTTAAGAGAATTCTTGAATAGAAGCCCGAACTGCTGGTCGATAGGGAGAACTCCAAATTGTATTTTGAAAATATGATTCGGGGAAGAAGAGGTCAAAACTCTTCCATGATATTTCACATGATATTTTTTAATACTTTGCCCTTCTTGATCTCATTCGTTCTAGCTGCATGGGAGTTAGATCATGACAGTGCCTATTTAAACCCATTTAAAAAGCAGCCACTGAAGCAGGACCCTTTTTGCCTCAGCAGCCCGAAATATCTTGCTAGCAGGAGTTTAAAGAGAGCTAGTTAAGGGACTTTAAGGTTGTTTTTTTATGAGTTTGAGAACATGGGAAAGTTCTAAAGGTCTGAGAGGATGTAGGTGTGTGGGTATTAAAAAGGGTAGAGGAAAAAAAATCTGGATTTTTGTAGGCCTGTCAATCTGATGTTGATTGAGGTAAAGCAGGACGTGCAGACCTGGACCCGCTTAATAAAGAAATAAATGAGAACTTTATGCTGAGCAATATGGGCCGATGTAATAGATTTTGTCAACTAATTGAAATGTTATTTATGAAGCTGCACGTTTGCTTGATAAAGACAACAATATTGATATAGTGTACATGGATGTCAGTGAAGTATTTGGCATACCACTACATGCCACTATGATTAAGGAACAAGAATCATGCAAAATTAACGTGGTACACAATTAGTGGAGTAAAAACTGCCTTTCACAGTGTCATTATAAGTGGATTTGTCATTGTTACATGGACAGCATGGGGATCAGCCTCATGCTGTTCGTTTATTTGTTTGTTTTACCAGTGACCTGGATGGGCACATATTTTCCTCATAGATCAAGTTCTCAGCAGATACAACTGCGGAAGTAAGAAAGGAACAGTTCACTGACACAACACAATCTGATTTATCTGGTACAGTGGTGCAAGAACAAGCCTTCTGATGGGGCCAAACATCAACCCACAACCAGAGAAGCAAGGTCAGGAAACCTTCCCTGGAAACAGTGATGCTACAAAGAAAGCTGTAGCCTTGGTAGAATCATAGAATAGTTTGGGTTGGAAGGGACCTTCAAAACTCAGCTAGTCTGACCCCCTGCCATGAGCAGGGACATCTTCACCAGACCAGGTTGCTCAGAGCCCCGTCCAGCCTGGCCTGGGATGTCTCCAGGGATGGGGCATCCACCACCTCTCTGGGCAACCTGGGCCAGGCTCTCACCACCCTTGGTGTCAAAAATTTCTTCCTAATGTCTCACCTGAATCTCCCTTTAGTTTAAAACCATCACCCCTTGTCCTATTGCAACAGGTCCTGCTAAAAATTCTGTCCCCATCTTTCTTATAGGCTCCTTTTAAGTACTGAAACGTCACAATAAGGTCTGCCCACAGCCTTCTCTTCTCCAGGCTGAACAACCCCAGCTCTCTCAGTGGACTCGTTGTGAGAGTCCTCTGCAAACAGAACAGGTCAAAGTGCCACCGTTATCCTGGTAGATGTAAGAAGTAGACTCTTGAGCAGTGGTAAGGATGTCAAATGACCTCTGCCTTTGGCGTTGATAGATGCATGTGACCAGCGGTGACGCCTGCAGGTCCAAAGGTACCAAGAAGCAGGAGAAAAGGCTGTGCCCAGCCAATGGCGATGGTTGGCAAGCAAGCTTTGCCAGGAAACCTTTGATGCCCTGAGCTTTGTCAAGGGAAAGGAGAGGGGTGCATAGGTCAGGATCAGTAAGTAGCAGTGTGGGGACCATAAATGAGCAGCAGAGCTCTTTATGCTGACAGACGAAGGTCTCATGACATGCCAGGCTGCCAGTTAAAGCTAGCTGGACTCACAGTAAAGTTTAGATGCCTGTTTGTAAATGAAGGCAGCAGCCCACATAAATAAGTGATCAAAAGTTATGTACAACTCTGTACCTCTTGAGGTTTTGACACTTGGATGTTTAGATCGCTTTGCTGAAACAAGGACGAATTTGAAAGTCTCGGGCCACTGTTGTGTGGGAGGTCACAACAGATGCTTAGTGGACCCTTAATTCTAGGTACCGTACATTAGTTTACACACGAAATAGGCTGAGTTTAGCCTATTTTGTTCAGCACGACTTCTGTGTGTTAAACAGTCTGGAAAGGGATTGATTATGTGGGTATGTTTGTTCATTTCAAAATCCACACAAGTGTTTTTCTCTCTGCCCTCTCCCATCTCACTGTGTACATTTACATACGCAGGTAATGGAAAAGATGTGGGCTTTAGCAGCAAGTGGAAAACCTCATGCATAATGCTCTGCTAATTGCTCTGTGTTTAAAAACAGGCCACACTACACTGCATTTCATCCTAAGGCTTCTTTATGTTGGCTGGCACTGGGTAACTTCAGCAACTCCCGATTGTCCTAGTCATGGCAGGTCCCGTTAGGCGTCTGTCTGTCCCGCAGTGCTGCTCTGGTTCCCAGTGTCGTTACTGATCTGCACCCAGCTAGTGCTTGGAGGGAGTCTTGAGGAGGATCACCAGCTCTTTCTGGAGGATCCATCCAGAATCCTTTTCCTTCCCATTTCTACTGGTGTAAGGGCAAGAATCGCACCCGAAGAGTTCTGAGGTTGGAACCCACCTTGATCATGATTAAATAAAATTTGATCTTTATCTGTTACTAGAGAGAGCCTCTCCAGCTTTGATGTATTAGTGTATGGGATGCGGTTTGGGAGATGAGAGAGAAGGTACCAGAGTAGGCTGTAATTGCTTTGGCTCATACACATCTTCCACTAGATCCAGATAGAGAGGCATCTTCATCTTTGTTATAATAGAGCCTTGATAAACCAATAACTTCTTGTCATGGTTTAACCCTGGCTAGCAACTAAGGACCATGATAGCCACTCTCTGATTCCCCCCATCTCCCCAAGTAGGGGAAAAATCGAAAGGGAAGAGGGAAACTTGTGGATTGAGATAAAAACAGTATTATAAGACAACAAAATATTAATAATGTGCTAATAATAATATAAAATGAAACAAACGATACTCTGTGCAATCCCTCACGATTCTCCAGTTGTGACGAACAGTGCTGGAGAGTGCTCTGGTCCTGAACAGCCGATCCCAGCAAGAGAGCAAAGTGGGGGGACAAAATGCAGAAAAGGCAGAAAGGCCCAAAGGCCAACTGTGAAACAGCAGAATGGCAAAAGGTGAACTAACGCTGAACTCCCAATAGAACAGAGCTAACTAGTTGTGAAAGCTGTAAATAATTTAGTTATATAGGTATATAGCTCCAGTTATAGATAGAACATCATGTTAGTGGTAGGGAATATTTCATTGATCATTCTGGATGTCAGTCTAAGGTGCTTTCCCACCTGTGGCCCTCTCCTACCAATATGCATCTGTAGCTGGATGGCTGAAGTCATCTTTGGTCTCCCTGACAACAGCTAAAATATCAGTAAGTTCTTAAATTCTTTTCGTACAGCCTCAAAAACACAGCTAGCTGCTGAAATAAGACATCAACTCTAGTCCAGAGAAAAGCAACATTATCTCATACTAAATCCAAAACAAAAGACCGTGCTAGCTATGGAAAAGAAGTTTCTAACTGAACTCCATTTCAGTCAAACCAGCACACTTACTCTTTTGTAAATTGCCTGAGATTTTTCATCAAAAGAAGAGGGAGCCAGTTATATGAATCACAAGGCTAGTGCAGGACAAGTCTATGCTATAATTCATTTAGACAAATGTTGAAGTAAATTGATGGACTCAGGTTTGTTTAGATTAGTGGCCTTTTGAAAAATGAGTTGTCCTGCGTGTACAATTTTTCAATCTGTTTACATCTAATTAGCTGTTCAGATTGGCTAAAATTAAGTGATGTCACTTGTAATGCATTCAGGGGTGAAGATATGATAAAATAGGCTTTTATATAATCTCTTCAGCAAGTGGCTTAGAGCACTGGCATAGTGTGAACTGAGGGCGTATGGAAGATCAATCTGTAATGCGGAATCAAATATAATCAAGCTGCAATCTCACAAATGTAGTGAATAGTCTATAGCATCTCTCATGTGCTGATTCAAAGAGGGAGCAAGTCTTTCCGTCGTCCTCTCCCACGACTCTTTTTTGGTGGATTTGCCTGGCTGGGGCACGGCCTTGAGTGGCTGCCCCTGTTCACTGGCATCTTTACCTGTTTCGCTATCGATTCCTGCACACTAGATATTCCTCCCTGGAGACAAGTCATTTGAACAGCTTGAAATCTAAAAACTGACTGCTGCAATGTCAGGTTTCTAACTCTGCAGCTCAGCTCACAGCTCTGGAAAGTCCCTATCAAAGGCAGAAAATACAACACTCTTCAGCAGACTTTGTTCTGCCACCATACGGCCCCAATTCTCTTTTACTGCTCCAAAGCCTACAGGCTTTCACATGTTTCTGACTGAAAATTCTGCTATTATAGGTAAGCTTCTGAGCAATTAAGCTGTGCTTATTGCTGCATCAGTGCTTTTAGACCGTGACCAGCAAGCAGCACCCTCTGTACAGCAGCAGTTTAGTTCTGATGCTTAGTCATGGATACACGTCTAAGGAGATTTTGGCGCAGGTTTTCTCAAGTATTTTTAAAAGTTTCTGTTAGTCTTTTCTTTCTTCCTTGGCTCTCTGAAGGCTTTTGCTAGCAATGTGCAGAGCGCTCCCCTGCCCTTGTGTAACAACCCCAGAACTTAGGGATTTGAGTATCTGCCAAACTGTAAGCTTTCCCATGGTGAGTACGAGGTGCTGTCAAGGGGGGTTGGACTAGATGACCTTTGGAGGTCCCTTCTAACCCAAACTATTTTTGATTCTATATATTTCCCAAAAGGAAGTGAAGGTGTTCAGCAAATTATGAGGTCAAACCATGATATCTCAGGTGCAAAGCTTGGCTCTGTCCTTGCTGTTGGAGCTCTTTCTGGTTTCTTCCCAAGGTTTTGTTCCTGCTGCCCTGCTGGCAGTGGCTGTCCCCTCACCATGGCGGTGGCTGGTCCAGGCAGGGTTCCCTGGTGTCAGCAGGGGGAGCTCACATCTTGCCTGTGCTGGGTCCTGGAAAAACTCACTTGGGTGTTTTCTTTCGATTTTTCGTTTACTGTTCGCATGATATATACTCCATCAGGCTGTATCCTGTGGGGTGGATCAAATCTGAGGCCCTCAATCTCTACACTTCAGCATTCTTCTAAAGGTGGGGGTGGCAAATGCCTAAGTAGTGTCTATAGGCAACAGCAATAATGGGGGTTTTAATTTTTCTTTTTTTTTTTTTTTCCAGAAGAGAGAGCACTTTACATGGAGAGAAACTCTCCTAACCAGTAGAATAAATCTGTATCTGAACCCATTAGTGTTACTTAAGGATTTGGGTTGGAAAGCTGCAGTGTGCTCTAGTTCCTCTGCTATAAAGTACTTTTTTTCTGGATGTCTTCAGCTGGGTGACAAGTGCTTTGGGGCTGAAATTCTCCTTATATTCTTCAGGAGGATTTTCCTGGATTTTTTTTTTTTTATTTGAAAGCAATACCATGAGCCATTTTTTAATTGACAATAGTGTGTATGAAGTGAAAGGTTTTGTTTTTAGGACATTTGTTCTTACTACTTGAAAACAGCTGTTTTAACAGGCATGAGCTAGTGCTGGGCAATCTCCCACAGGTATTTCTATGTTTTCTTTGTGCCTATCCATCTGCCTTCAGGTTTAAATATCTCCTTTCCATCTCCTGTGCTACAAAATTTGCTGGTTAAAAGAGATCCTCTTGATTTCATCTGCAGTTGTTTTATAGAAGTCAACTAGATTTTTAGATTTTTTTTTTTCTAGTTTTATAGAAGTCAACTAAATTGAGAATAATCTACTTTTGTTACAGTCTCAAGCCAGTGCTAGAGTGGACAAAAAAGTGCCCTTAATTTGGAAGCAACACAGAAAATCTGTCAGTAATTTATGTATGGGAAAGAATATCTGATGTAATTTTCTAGAGCATTATAGTTATTTGAAAACAATTATAAACATAGAACACAGGAAGGTTCAGAGTTGATAAACAAATGGGAAGAAACCTGTACATATAGTAACTTGGAAATTCGCCAGGCTACTTCATCATATTTTCCTGTCTTCATCTTTAGGTCTTTCTGCTTCATTCCTTTTAACTTAATTCGTAGGAAGGGGAAATTTTTCTTTATCTTAACTAAGGAATTTAACAGCTGCTGGGGGCAGGAAAAATGGTGGTACAAACCATCTTTCATCTTATTTCATGGTTGAGATATTTCAGGAGTCTCTTCTTTCTTGAAGACATTCCTTGTGCAATCTATGTAATTAAGAATATGCGCCCCCGTTTTACATGATACATGATGGTGAGGCATATAATCTGCATTTTCTCCCTTCCTCTAAAAGTGCTGTGACTTCAGGATCAGGGCCTCAGAAAGTCATCTCTGCTGTTTCTGTATTTAATTGCCTTGTAGTGCTAACTGGTGAAATGTGATTAATTTGAAGGGTTGTAGAGGGGGAAAAAAAAGATCCTTAGCAGACCGTGATCTGACAGCAGGTGAACAGCATGGGGAACTGTCAGATGGCACAAGTTCCTAAGGCCAGGTTAAATTAGTGCCCAGCTACTTGTAAACTGGTAGTAGGTACTAGCATGTATGATACAAGTATTGCTGTGTAAATCCCTGCAAATTCCAGTCTTAATGGCATGGAGAAGTCACTTAGTCATGTCATTTGTTAGACGGCAGTGTCTTGCCATGGGGCAGTCAATAAAAATTCTTTGTGTTTTTTAGGACCTAGTGCCACTCTTAGTGTAATCCGTAAGGAGTTAGGCTAGTTCAGCTTGATGTCTTAGCTGAGCTTATAAACATACTGAAAGTTCCAGCAGCCCCCATGAGGGGGGAGAAAGATGGTGATGAAGGTGTCATCATCCCATGGAGACAAAAGTATGCACACTCTCGTGATTGTGTCTGTACATAAAACTGTGCCAAGGGAGGTTCAGGTTGGATGTTAGGAAAAGGTTCTTCACCCAGAGGGTGCTGGACACTGGAACAGGCTCCCCAGGGAGGTGTCACAGCCCCAAGCCTGACAGTGTTCAAGAAGAGACTGGACAATGTCCTCAGACACATGGCGTGAACTGTGGGGTTGTCCTGTGCAGGGACAGGAGTTGGACTCGATGGTCCTTGTGGGTCCCTTCCAACTCAGGACATTCTGTGATAAAGAAGAGAGGGACAAGATGTGGCAGAGCACCATGGCCTGGTGGTCAGCCTTTGGGAACATCGCTCAGGGATGTGTGCTGGATACGTCCAAGAGAGACAGTGAAGGAATATAGTGAAGTACAGAAGAAAAAAAAAAAACAAAAACAAAACAAAAAAACCCCACAGTAGCAAGGGAGGGAAAGCTCTTCCATTAACTCTCATCCCCCTTGCTACGGTTGCATTGTTATTGACTGGAAGGATTTAGGGCCAGAGGGCTTCATAAAAGACATCAATCCTGGAAGTGGAGTGGAGAAGGTTGTGTTGCAGAACTTCTCTTCCTCTAAGGTGAGCTGTCACACAAGGCAGCTGTAACACAGCTCTCAGCAGTGGCAGCCAGTTATGCCATAAACACTGCCAAGACAAAATGTAATGTTTTACCAGAGGCAGCCAGCAGATGCTTTGTGTAAACCTCAGTGTGCTGCTGGGCGGGTTAATTTTTGGTATATTTTATACTGTGTTGTCTTTAAACAAATACATGTAGAATAACAATCCTCTGCTAGCTTGAGTTTCTTCAAAGTACTCAACAAAGATTCCCCTCTGTTTGAAGGAAGGGTGAAATGTGTGCTTTTTAAAAGCTCCTCTTGTAATCACCAATTCAGCATGTAGTTTACAGGCATTGTAGAGGATTAGCTACAGAGCACTCCAGAGTTGCTCTTCAGTTGTCATCCTACAGCTGACAATGTCAATTGAGGGAGAAGAGTGTAGGTAAGAAATGCAAATAAGCCAAAGAGAGTGAAAATGTTGCTTTCTCCTTTGGCTTGTCTTTCAAATACAGAAGATGTAATTTCTGATCCTTTAAACCTACCCATGAATGAAAGCATGTCAGTGGGTGCTCCGAAACATTTGGCTGCTGGTGTCTTCTCTGCAGAACCCATTCAGGGTATGAAAAGCTACACCTCTGCTTTTACTCTCAGAATAGTAATATTGTAGAAAATTCAAGTTTTCAAGCCAACCACAGTATCCTTGTGATGAAGAGAAAGGTCAGTGGAGCTTGTCCTTGATGGGAAACAATCCCAACTGATTTTGAGAAAACTGAAATGGCAGACTAAGCCATGCTCACGTGTGGCAAACACAATCGAGCTTCTTGCTCATTCCAGCTGCTTCTGGACAATTCTTTTCAACTACATGCAGTCTTCAGCTAGACTTAATTGAGAAGCTGATCTTGCTAATGAATTTGTATGAGTTTACTGGCCCTGGCATTTTTCACTGTAACGCACTCAGTATATTATATTAAAAATGTATATCACAACTGAAGCAGTTTTGTAAAACAGGCTTTAATGCAGCATCTGCTTATTTGTGCCTTGGGGATGCGAGGAGGCAGCAAAGTGCTTACTGGCTGAGGAATCAGCACAGCACCGCGGGCGCTGCTCCGGTGTTAGAAGTCAGGGCAATGCCTTAATCGGGATGCGGATCAAATTGTTGTGTTGATAATTAGAAGACAATAAGCCCGCACGAGATTGAACCAAGATGTATTAAAATCAGGTAGTAATTCTCCTTAATGCTGACTAGAAGTAAGCCATGTCAGAAGGTAACCAGAATGCATTATTGTTTGCCATTATAAAAAGGTCCATTTAAATAGCTCTCTGTCACCTAGGGCTATTTAACCTTTTGTAGGTATGAGCATTACAAGGGAGCCTAATGCATATTTTGTGTGCATTATTGTGCATAAATGCATGCCCACAGTTTTTATGTTCCTATGTGCATATTCATCATGAATCAGAGCAGGGTCAGTGTGTTTCCAGATCATGTCACCAGGAGCAGCTGTTCCCAGAGAAGGTGAACGAAGCTTCATCCTTGGGCTGCCCGGATAGGAAATTGCTTGCTAAAACCTACCAACAAATGGTGGGAGCATAAATGTGGACATGAATGGTCTCATATCAAAAAAAGTGTTTGTATGTGACAATCAGCTGTGAATACACCTAAATGCTGTGGTCTGGTGATATGATAATTAGCTTAATAGTGATCCGTTACTGGAATGAAACCTAATTGTCCTCTTTTCCTGGGATTCTGAAAGCTGAACATGAGAACCTTCAGGAGATGGAGGACCCTTCCCTGTGCTGGCCTTTAGTTCGTTGTTTGCCTCTGTCTGAGCCTTTCAGCTTCATCCCCCATGTAAAAAATATGTGTTGTTTTAGGGAAGCACTTCTATGCTCAAGAACATTTTGTTTCTCAGCATTTCACCTTCTCCATTTGCTCCATGTGCTTTTTGTACACTAATTTCCGTGGTAATAGGACATCGCTAGTTTTATTTATAAGGTGTACCGGTACTAATTGTTAGGTGACTGACTGTGGTGAATTCCCATAACCTGGCATAACTGACTGCAGTTTGCTGTAATTTTTAATAGCTTCCTTCAAAACAGATGAGGTCTGCTTGTGTTGATCAGTAACTAAAAAGGAAAAAAATGAAGGCAGCATTTGAAAGCTCACAGATAGAGTACGCCTATGAGCTCTCTCTTGGTCTGATGAACCTCATGGTGGGTTTAATTTGGAAATCGTTATTTGAACAAAACCAGGGCAGAGCTGAATCTCAGCTGGTCCCGAATAACTTCACAAACATCAGCTTTTCAGTGTCTGCGCAGCTCTGACAGCAGATGCGCTGCTTATTTACAGACAGATGTCACTGGAATCTCTGGTCTACACTTAATTTTGCACTGCCATAATCAACAGTTCTTTAAAAAAACTGGCTGAGTGCCTTAGTGTCCTGCAGGCAGCAGGACAGGAGCTTGGCCTCCCTCGGGCAGTGATGCCAAAATAATGGAGAGAAAAAGAAACTTCCCATTGACCTCTCTCTTGTTCTCAGCTCCAGAGCAGCACTTGAAGTGGTCTTGGCAAGTTGGGGCAGAGCATTAAGAGAAAGTGTCATTTAGGATGGGAAGAAATGGTCTCAAGTTGCACCAGGGAAGGTTCAGATTGGATATTAGGAACTGAGTATGAGGAAAAATTTCTTCCCGGAAAGGGTTGTCGGGCATTGGAACAGGCTGCCCAGGGCAGTGGTGGAGTCACCATCCCTGGAGGGGTTTAGAGACATGGTTTAGTGCCAGAGTTAGGTTAATGGTTAGACTTGATGGTCTTGAGGGTTTCTTCCAACCAATGTGATTCTGTGATCCATAATGTTTTGAAAAAAAAAATGTGAGGTAGCCTCATTAGATCCAATGGCTTGTGCCATTTCTCAGCAGGTTCTGGATTCAAACATGACTGATGCTCAGTGCCTTCTGTTTAAAGGCATTTAAGTGGCTGATCCTTTACCTGCTTTGTTCTTCTCAAAGCTCTCTTTCTTTAAATTTAAGGGTAAAGATTGAGGCACTTTGTGGCTATTGCTTAGACCAGTAACAGAAGGAGTGAAGAGCTGTGGAGTGTCACTGTTTGTGTATGTAGCACATAATATATGGACATACAACATTGAAGATTGGGTGACTTAGGTTAAAAAAAAAATCGTTTATTTTAAAGCCACAGAAAGTGAGATTGTTCTCTTTTCTTTTCTTTCCTTTTTTTTTTTTTTTTTTAAGGCCTGCAGTATGCACAGGCTGTGAAAACCTGCATTATTAAAATTGACAATCACAATAATGTTCTAAAATCCATGGGAAGAGGCTCTGATGATTGAAAGCCAAGGAAATCATCAGCAGTCAAGGGCAGACAGGGATCCTAAAGGGATTCCAGCTTGTAGAGAAGAAATAATACACCAGGAAGGAACAAATGGAATTAATTGGTTCTTCAAGTAGAACAGTTACAGGAGGAAGGAGGATTATACATATGTATTATTATTTAAATAATACGAATGAATAGAGGACTCCAGACCTGCGGGTAGCACACAAACACTACCAAGAGACCCCGGGCTGCTGAAATAAATCTGCATTACAACGGGGCAAGGAAGGAGGAGAATAAGGTACAGCAGCTCCACTTGAACTTATTTCAGCTGCTGCTGAATTTGTTAAAACATTAGACCTTCAGGTTTAAAGTCACATTTTTGAACACTGAAAAGTTCCATTTGTTTTTTCATTTGTTTGTTCACTCAGAGGTCCTTGGCTGCTCAGAAATAAGCAGCTTCAGAGTTGGAATTCTGCAAGCCTGACATTTAAATGGCAGTTTCAGTTCTTTGCAGTTCTCTTCTCCAATTCTTTTGGGAGTATTTTAGTGTCCTATTACGCAGTGACTGTACTACAAACTCCAGTTGTCTGCGTACCGTGGGTTGTGTGTCCTGCCTTTCGTGCCTGGCTCCAGGCACGAGTTCTGTATGGGAAGCTTATAAGATTTGAGAGACGTTGTTGTTTGTAGTTTGGCTGTGTGCTCTTTAAGCATGAAGGTATTAGATAAACATAAATACCGTTTTAATTGTGAAGTGGAAAATCTTCAGCAAATTTTAAGTCAGATGTCATAGCAGCTATACTATTTCCATTAGAGGAAATCCCTGTAGCATCTTCCAAATAGACTCGGTGTGTTTCTCCTAAAAGGCATAAACCAACTTTTTGCTTTTCCTGGCTCTTATAATTAGCAGAGATAAAAATATTCAAGATTTCAACAAGCCTCTCTGCTGGAGTGCAGATGTGATTCTTGGTGACTCAAACATTTCCCAGAACTTAGTTACTCTCTATGTAATTATTCCAAAGAATTATCCTTCCAAAATTAGAAGAAAAAAACATGTAATTATAACTACAATATTAACATACTTAATGTCTGCCTAATGTCTGAGCATCAAGTCGGAGGCTGTATTTTCAAGCAATATACACACTGTAAGCAAAATGAATCGGGCCACGCAATTTCTTGAACAAAGATGCTAAATATGTGAGCTCCGCATGATTGGCCATGGCACTTGAAAAGAAAGCGAGCAAAGTAACGTTTGTGATTACTCTTTTTATACCCTCTTTCTCCTTTACATATTGATCCGGCTGTTTTGTCAAGCGCAGCAAGCTCGGCTCATCTCACCGTGGGCTTGCCCAGGTCCTGCCCTGCGTTTTGCTGGCCTGGCTGTTTTCCCGGCCCCTCGCTGCGCCGTTTCAGGACATCACCCAGCAGAAAACAGCTCCTGCGTCCGTGGCTTCGTCCTCTGCTGACTGTTTTAGTGAAGCGGCTCAGCTTGGGGCCGGGCACGGGCCAAAAGTGCCTCGGGAAAGGGGCTGAGCACAGAGCTGGAGATGACGGGTGAACCTGTGTCTGATGCGATGCTGCGGGGCTAAAAAGTGGTCTGCAGGCATCATGGTTGTCAGTCCCACTTTTCTTTTCCTTGTGGAAGAATTTGCTTTTTAATCAGAGCAAGTGCTGCAGCCAGCAGCCCTGAACTGTTGTGGAAAATGGGGAGCAGGAAAAGGATCAGGCCAGAGGTGTATGTATTAGCAACAGTGATGGAAGAAGAGACGCTGTGGAAAGCCCTGGAGATGCCTTTTGTTTAAGGGGTTAGTTAAATAGAAACACTAGAGCCTTAAGTAAAGTGCGTAATTCGTGAGTTTGTTTGGTTTGGTTTGGATTTGGTTTTTAGTTTTGAAATGTAGCACCTGGTTCATCTGCCTCTTTTATTTTCCAGAGAACTTTCTTTTGTGCTTTATACCTAATTTGACTCCACCTATTTAAAAAATGACTTTTCAGATTCCTCAGCCTGATTAAATTCTGCTGTACTTTGGTTCGCAAGGAGCTGTGAGCTGGAGCAAGGGGAAAAGAAAAAAAGAAGGCAGCACGTTCATATACGTGATAGAAAATGGAACTTGCAGCACAGTGTTACATTTATGTGACATGACATGTTCATGTGAATCAAATGTGCTATTTTTATGGCATGTATTAAATGTGAAATTGTGACTGGTGTTAGTCAGAGCAGTGCCGGAACTCCCGCCAATGTGCCATGTAGTTTTATTTTAAGAAAGAAAGGTCTTGAATGAGAACCCTGTATTTCCAGCAAATTTATTCCGTTTGTCTAGGGTCAGCTATGCCCATAGGTCATTGCCCCTTTTTGTTTGATTTCTTCCTTACATGACATTTGATTTCGTCTCAGAATATGAGCAGAGAAACCTAGATGACTTCTGGAGCTGTAAAATCACATACAGCTCAAGGGAATGTCCCTCTTGTACATCGTGTGGTCCACATCTTCAGCCAGAGTTGACTGAAGTCGCTGGAGCTGTGTTGTCCTACATACATGAAGGAAGAGCCCAACCCAAGAGATGTTTTTTCTCAGCAGCACCCTTGGCTATGAAATAATCATAGAATCACAGAATCATTTTGGTTGGAAAAGACCCTCAAGATCATAGAGTCCAACCATAACTCTGGCACTAAACCATGTCCCTAAGAACCTCATCTCTGTGTCTTTTAAATGCCTCCAGGTATGGTGATTCCACCGCTGCCCTGGGCAGCCTGTTCCAATGCCTGACAATCAGTTCAGTGAATAAATGTTTCCTAATATCCAATCTGAACCTTCCCTGGTGCAACTTGAGGCCATTTCGTCTTGTCCTATCGATTTTTACTTGGGAGAAGAGACCAACCCCCTCCATGCTTCAACCTCCTTTCAGGCAGTTGCAGAGAGCGATGAGCTCTCCCCTCAGCCTCCTGTTCTCCAGGCTGAACCCCCCAGGTCCCTCAGCCACTCCTGTCAGATTTGTGCTCCAGACCCTTTACCAGCTTTGTTGCCCAAAGAAGGTGAATTGAGTTGGAATTCATGCCAAAAATCATGGTACTATCTGCACTGCAGGCTCAGGCCAGAGGTGCGTTACTAATATGGCAATTAGTCCCGGAGTGTGACAAGTGGGTGCCCAACTCCAACCAGTGTGAAGGGACGTGTTTTGTCCAGAAAACTTGAGATTTCAGAGGAATCAGCTCCTTAAAGTCGTGTCATGCTGTGCTGAGGAAAATGCCTCTCCATTTCTAAAGCGTAGGCATGGCTTCAATCGAGGGGGTTAATGCCAGGACAGGCTGATACTTGAGGAAGGGAGAGTCATGGTGGCCATCAAAGTCCTGCAGGTCCCCACCAGCTGCTGCCATGTGCTGTGGCTTGGGCCAGATCAGGCGTCAGAGGAGCAGCAATTAATCACCATCCTGGCTAATTGGGGTCTGTCAGGTCCCAGTACAAGACAGGGTCACTGGGGACAAAAGGAGGCAATAGGCAGACAAGCTCAGTGAAAATGAAAGTGAGGGGGTTTTAATCTTTAACTCTGAAGTGTTTCTCATCTCTCATATGTTCACCTGAAGTTCATATCTCTAAAACTCTAAAAAAAACCAACCAAACCACAACAACAACAAAACAACCAAAACCCACCACAAATATAACTTATTATTTCAGGGAATTATTTTATTGTAATTACAGCTAATCCAATTAAAGGTGATTTGTAATGACTGCAAATTAATTACAGGAATACTGGATTTAATGAGTGGATTGCTATTTGTTTTGATAAAAGAGAAAATGCAAATACCAAGCCAGAATATTTAGTTCACTTTGATCATGCTGAGCTCGATACCGCTGGATTTACAGAGCCATTTGTTTCCAAAATGGGATGGAGCGTAGTCCCAGCTGAACACATCGAGACAAATATCAAGCTCTTTTCTTTTCAAAGAGTGTATCTGTACGACGGGGTCAGACTTTCTTGATTTTCTTATAATAGAAATCAGATGTGATGTCTGGGGTCAGAACTGGGTGTGACGCATTGGGAAGTAGAGAAGTATCTCTCTTTTTTTCCTAGTAGGTTTTTATCTGTTTTTCAGCATAAGCTTGCAGTGTAGAGGTGTTTAAAAGACACGTAGATGAGGTTCTTAGGGATGTGGTTTGGAGGTGCACTTGACTGAGTGAGGTTAACAGTTGGACTTGATCTTGAGGGTCTTTTCCAACCAAAATGATTCTGTGATTCTGTAAAGGCAGGTACAAGGTTAAGCTGTTCAGGGTTTGTTGGGTAGTGTTTTGTATAAAGGTGTTGGCTGGTGGACACAAAGCAGATACCACAGCTCTGTTTCTGCACATTCCTGATCAGAAGTAATGCAAGGTTGTCCTGTCCTGTACAGGACCAAAACATGGGAGAAGAGGTTGGCACTGAGGGCTGCATGTGTGTGTTGAAGGTGAAAGAAACGCTTGTTGATGATGTTCAAGTCTTGAGAAGTCACCAGGTTTATAAAGCCAATAGGAGCCTCCAACACTAGCAAATACAAATGTCTTGAGGCTCTGATGGGGGAGTCTCCCAGTTCCTAAGTATTGCACAAGTAGAAATGGAGCGTTGCATTCTGGAGATGTGCACAGACGTTGCCCAAGTGGTTTCCTTAGTGGTCATGCCATCTTCATTGCTTTCCATCCCTCTTCCCCTGCCTTTTGCTCCTCTCATCAAACCCATCACTTCATTTTGACTGTCTGCTTCTTGATGTAAGAAGACCGTCCGTGTGGTTCAGACTCACTTCATCCTCAAAGCCTTTGCTGCTCTAAGCCTGTCTCTAAGTCTGGGTCATGCAATTGTACTAGCAGATTTTTTATTTTTTTTTTTCCCCAAGCAGCTGTTTTGGTTATGTTATCAATGGTGATTGACTAAGTAAATGGAAATCAGCTTCCTTCCCAGCAGCTCTTGCAGCAAATTAGGTACGGAACAAAGTCTGGTTCCCAAGGAAGTCAGAAACCACTGAGCAACCTGTAATCAAGGTTCTCCTAATGTTGTGTTTTAAGTAGACCCATTATCATAGCAATGTCTTCCTGAAAGCATTTAGACTTCATTACCCCATTAGAGAAATTAACATATTTTAGCTGATAAGCTTCTGGCACATTGAAAAATTTGCAATAATGCTGGGTGTTGAAGCTACTCTAAAACGTGCTTTCATTAAAGGGATCTTGTGCCGCATAGGAAATATATAAATAGAAAAACCATAATTAAAATGCCACAGTATCTTGTTCTAACCTTGGTGTGTCTTGAAACTTAAATATACAGTGCTATCATTAGAACTTTCCAGCAGAATTTTTCCAATTTTATTAGCACAGCAGAAAATAATCTGGGTGGGTTTTTTGGTGGTTTTGCGTGTGTAGTTGGTTGGTTGGGGGTTGGTTGGTTTGTTTGTTTGTGGGGGTTTTTTTGTGTGTGCTTTTTCATTTGTTTTGTTGGTTTTGGGTTTGGTTTGTTTTTAAAAAATAATTATTTTCAAATGTGACTGTAATAACTGTCTTTTTAATTAAAGTTGGGATAAATATTTTTAAACCATTCACTGATTCTAAGAGGTAGCTGATCATCATTGCCGTGTTCAGAGCAGAGATTGCACAGGAGCAAGTCAGGAAGAAATGACAAGGAGGATCAGCAGGGTCAATGTGGAGCCAGCATAAGCGTTGTTTGTAATTATGAACTCAACAGAGAAGAGCCAGTTTATGCCAGAATTTCATCTCAAACAAAAAGGAAAAATAACAAAGTCCATAAATACAGATGGAAGGAGACTGCCTTTTTTACTTTTTGCAAAAATAGCCAAAATTCAGATTTCAAAATGCTTTTGTGGTCAGAAGAATGTACAAAGCCAGTTCCTGTGGTTTGGATTCACATCAGCTCTCTCTTCCAAAGCTCCTTCGTGTTTTAAGTACAGCCCAGTTTCCAGTCCAGCTTTTCCATCAGTGAGGGCTCCAGCTGGGGTATCTCGTCTCAATGAAGCTGCTTATTCTCATGGGGTTTGTAAGGAATTAGTATCCTTTTAAAATCCAATCCAAAAGTTATGGGAGTCATGCAGAGACTGACAAAGAGAAAAATGAAAAAGTTATTGTGCTTCTCTAGCAGCGATAGAAATGGCTTGTGGTCTCTGGAAGGCAAATTTAACTATAGAAGAGCTAAAAGATTTTTGCGTTTGTAGGTATCTGTGGAATTTGTGGTGCAGGGCTGCCTCACTGTGTCCCAAATCAAATTCAGTTCCTTGGTGTAATGGAGCTGTGAAAGCTCAAGCTACAACCTGTACGGAGTGCACCACACAGGCCTGGGGGTAAAAGGGAAAGTATCCAAGGAGAGGTGATCAATACGGTGACTTGATTAGCAAAAGGGTGATGCAGAGCGGAAGGCTGCATGGTTGGACAACTCAAATTGTAATTACTGTCACCTCTTCCAGGTCATTTCATGCAAAGGGAGAGGTTTTTACAGGTTTTGCCTTTTGAAACATTCTGCAAGTGTTTAAAATTCAACAAACAAACAAAAAACCCACACTGCCTCCTGGTTCATCCACAGACTCATTATTCTTTGCACGTTTCTGTAAGTTAAACATCGTTCTGCTTTTTAAGAGAGACTGTAACAGGCAGAGGGAGGCATCGCGCTCCTGCCTGCATGGGCCACTGAGAAATCTTACAGATGCAGGCGGAGGTTTGAGTGCTTGTACTACTTAATGGACCCTGGGTAATTGGCTGCCTTATTAGTCAATAAATGACCTTCTGTATGCTTCTAGAAAATTATACCTTGATCGATTGTAGGCATATTGCGTGTTTTTTGTTTGTTTGTTTCCGCTGATATGGGAACACCCCAGAAATGTGGTCGGAGGCAATCAAGATGCCATTCCCTGGGCACAGCTTTCTGATATATTGGCTGAGGTGAACACCAAAGGAACAAGTTCCCATTCATCAGGCTGAGCTTCAAAAGCGTGGCAGGGAGAGAGGGTTGTCTCTGTACTAATGATCTAATACACACTGTTTGTATCAAACCTGTCATAGCAAGGACACTGGTGGGAGTAAGAATGCCATCAGCTCAAAGCTGTGCTTCTGGTGTTATCTGGCACGTTTGCAAAGTGCATCCTCAAAAATGTAATTATCCCAAATTCACAGAGGTCTTGCAAAAAATGTGTCAAGTCGGATGTTTATTCTGATAGTAAACCGACTCTGACATTCCTCTCTATGTTGAAATGCGATCGTGCGTGGGTGTGTAATGAGATGTATGCATACACATATAGGTATCTCTGCATATTTTGTACAGACAGAACGTGTATTTCAGTGTCTGGGTATGTGTTTATATGTTTACTCTCTCATGGATGCAGCGAAGTGGTGATTAGATACCAAGGATGGTGAATTCTCGCGATAACTTTATAAGGCAGGGTGTCAAACTCATTTTCACCAGGGGCTGCATCAGCCTCGCAGTTGTCTTCAAAAGGCCGAATGTAATTTTAGGATTGTATAAATGTAACTACTCCTACATTTATAGTCCTAAATTACATTCGGCCCTTTGAAAGCAACCACGAGGCTGATGTGGGCCTGGGTGAAAATGAGTTTGACACCCCTGGTATAAGGCCAATCTATAATTATCTGATACTGCATCTTATAGAGAAATTACCGTGTGGCTTTGGCCTAAGTTCTGCCTTCCTCCTCTGCTCTAAAAGTTGGTGAATTCTGTATTTCAAGTGGGGTTTTGGGAACCACCTTGCAGATGCATCACCACTGGCTTACCGGTGGTAGGCAGGGCGTCATCTGCTGGGTAGGGGACAGCCTGGGGACCCAGTCCCAGGCTGGAGGAAAGACCCAGCTACAGGTAGTACAGGGAACAGGTAGTCTTCCAAACGCTGGCCTTGGCCTCTCCAGGCTTGACTTTTAGCACAGCATTTGACCTGCATGGCCTCTGCTAAATTTATAGATGTGGTTACACCAGGAAACTCTCCAAAAACGCTTACGGGCTCTGCGGAGAAGAGAGGCGAATGGGCAAGCAGAAAGTAGTAGTAGCTCTCCTTCCATTTTACGGCTAAGGAACTGAGATGCAAGAGATTAATGGGTGTGCCCAAGGTCATATTGGAAATCTGCAGCAGAGCCAGGCGCTGAATCCAGATACTATGCATCCCAGCTCAGGGCCATAGCCGTATTTTTTTTTCTGCTAGTATTTAAAAGAAATACTGTTCCTAGAGAGTGAAGCAAATCAGAAAAATAAGCTGGTAGTGTGCTAATGAGAAGAGGTCATTTGTCCTGTTCCATCACCTTGTTGTCCAAAGATCTAATTACTTCTGGAATTACCTCAATGGCTTTCAATCAGTGCCTGTCTGTCTTGGGTCATTCCACACACATCACTTTGTCAGTTTACCATGCTTTCCAAAGATCTTTTCCCCACCCCCCCCTTATTTAAAAAACAATGCTCCTGGCCAAACCTGCATGGGTTTTTCAAACCTATGCATGAGGCTGAATACGGCTAGAGCGAAGCACTTCTGACATCTGATGATTGCCGTGTAAGAAGCAAGGCATTTTTACCTGTAATGTACCAGAGCTTTCCATGGATTGGAGATGACTTATAAATTGCACCGTGGAACTTCTTCACCTGCAATTGAAATGTAATTGCTGTGGTGCTGGGAGGTGTGGGCCATTTGAGAACAGAGAATTTCTACACTGCACAGTCCTTCACAGAACATTTCAAAATCAGGAATGACTCTATATCAGGTTGTTTCACAATGGTGTGTTTCAGTTCTTTTATTCCCTTTTGGTTTCAGGATCTTTAAAGATGCATTTATACTTTCAAGCGTTTTTTCTCTGCAGTCCTAGAGTTGGACAGGACTCCTCCCCAGTCCTTCGCCCACCCACTCCACAAAATCCCTTGTGTGTTTTCTTGGTTCCAGCACCCAAAGCCTGCACAAAACCAGCAGGTATCACATATTCCACAACAGCACCATGTTCTCTGCGTATGGCAGGTTATGCGGGCAGCTGACCTGGAAGAAATAGAAAATCAAAAAGAATGTGCTCATTCTCAGCAAATAGCACTTTCAGCCTGAAAGATAGTTGGGATCATTCCCCAAGAGGTCTTCCCTGCCTCAACTTTGTAACTCGTCCAATTTTTTTTTATTTTTTATTTTTTTTCTACACTGACCCAGATTCTGGATGAGTGATTTTGGGGTAGGGCTATGTGTACATACCCCTGAGTTCTCAGGAAAAGCTTTTCCTCTCTCGGCTCCTGACTCATGCTGATCTCTGCATGGAGAGGATGGTACCTTATTATAACGCCAGAGATACTGGGATTTTATGGAAGGATCGACTGATTATTAAACTGAACAGTTTGATTCTTCCCACTGTATCTCACAAATCTCAAACCATGTTCTGGCTTGCCAGCTGTTAATGCCAAGCGAGAGCTTCGGAGGTCCCTGGGCATAGTGACCACAGCTGCTGGCATGTGGGTAGCCAGGCTGGCTCACCTTTGTGCTGAGGTAATATGCTGGGGTGGGTTATTATACTGGTGTGGGTTAATCTGCTGGGGTGGCTTAATATAGCAGGGCCCAGGAACTCTGGTCAGGGACATGGACCACCTTGTGCAAGACACAAAAGTACAGAGAAGACCACATCTTTGCCCCTAGAAGTTTACAGTCTAAGTAGGGCAAATCTCAGTTAATGGCTTGAAAATAATTTTTACAAAGCCATAATTAGGTTAGATTGTACCTTACCCTCTTTTCTTTCCCCCTTCTATGAATGGAGTCAGTGACCTAAAAGCTCTGCTACATTCCATCCCTTTGTTTCTATTATGGACACTGTTTATTTAGTATTTTTCTTGCTGCTGAGAGGGACAAAAGATATTTTTGTTCCCCTTAGATGCAATTTGTATGATACTGTATTTATTTAGAATTAAATGACAATAACCATGTCCATTCTAGGCTCTTTTGCAATTAATCAATCTCCCTCAAATTCTGCATGCAATAATGAGCTTTACTTGGGTGGCAGAGAAAACAGAAGACTAAAACTGCCTCGTTGCACAGCTTTCCCCAAAAACGTACCTTTGTTTTCTCTTCTCTGTGCCCTTCTCTCTCTGCTCTGGTTTGCAGAGCAGCTTTCTTTGCTCTTTGTCTGTGCAGTCTGCTGAACTAAGCTTATTAGTGTATTGCAAACTGATCTTTATCTAGGAGCATAGTTGCAAATTTAACCTGGAATAAGCTTAAAGTGCCTTCTGAAATAAAAATAGAGAGCAAGACACTTTTTCAGCTACACTGACAGCATTTGTTCAGTCAGGGACATACAGGAAGGCACTCTTCAAAGGAAAAAGTTTGGCTGTTTTCTCAGACTTCTTGCTTATTTGGCGTTAAGGTATTAGCTTTCATCTAAGATCTTAAAAGCGATGGACAAGCCAGTTCAGTGGTGACTAAGTAGAAAGGAGCAGCAGGTGAAGTCCAGCAATTCTGTACTGGCTTCCGTCAGTGAGAGAGGTCGTGGATCCTTACTGCTCTTATTGCAGAGGAAAGCACCACGGGCTGGGGTTTGTGAGACAGGACCCAGCTCACCTGAGCAAAGGAAACACTGAGAAAACATCAGCCAGTGAAACAAAGAGATGAGCTCTTAGCAGAGCCCTGCAAAGTGCCAGACACCAGCTGGCAGCCCAGTGAGAGTGACAGTGAAATGCTAAAAATGTTGAGGATGAAAGGTGTAAGTCAAGGATTACGGTACTGTTCTGCTGAGGTGCTCGTATTTTTGGGCAAGTCTGTATCAGATTTACATCAAGTTCTAAACTAGCAAGTCCCAAATTGTATAAAAGCTGTGTTATTCCGCATTTCTTTTTTTCACATCAGCTAATTCAAGTCACTGTTGACCAAAGGTCCTTTCACAGTCACCTGGCAACTTCTACTGCGTCACGTAAATAATCCTCTTAAAGATGTGCAGAGGTGAAAGAGCTTTTAACGGTTTCAGACTCAAAGTGTATCTTGAAAGCACGAATGGAATGATTTTGCAGCATTTAAAATACCACAGTACCCACGCTTCAGTCTGCACATCCCTGGGTGAGTTTAGAATTGTCCTTGCAATAAGCACAGTTGATGGGTCTCTTTAATGTGCCTTAACAGTCTGCTGCAATCCATGCAGAGGATTGCTTTATTCCCCCCAACAGGACAAGAGCAGCAATCTCAGTTTTGAAACTTTTGGACTGATCTTTCAGCTTAATCCTTTACTCATCATGACCTTTATCATCCCATATCTCATTAGAGCCAGAGATTAGTGATTTGTCTCTTGAAAGATCAAAATCATCATTTTTAGATGGTGTTTCATATCTGTATATTTATATCATACTCTTTTTCCTTGGCATTTCGGTACATGGTATGAAGCATTGGATTTTAGCTCTAACAATTCTGAGACAGGAAGAGCAAAACACTAGTAAAATGTCAGCATTATTATGGCTTAAAGAATGTTACTGTGATGAAGTTAAGTTCCTGTATGAGAAGAGTACAGTTATTTTCATTTTACAAATAAGCAATTGAGATATAGATAAGTATAAAAGTATACCTGAGATCACAGAAGGAGCTTTGAGAGAGCCAGTTCACCCCTCTCAAATCTAACCCTGGCTAAATGAGCTAATGGGGGGAGAAGATTTATGCAAGAATAGAGAAAATTAAAATCACTGGGTGTGTGTAAGAAAACATCCAGGACCCTGCCCCAGATGGGTGCTTTCAGAAGCATCCTTCTCTGTACCTGGAATTTGGTTTCTAAGCATTTCCTGTAGTGGAGTAGAACATGTTTGGGTTTATTAATACTCTTACTTGATCAAAATTATGTAGTAAGAAATATTACTGGTTCGCAATCACCATAAACACTGGTATGTATGTACGTTTTCACATAGGCCTAGCAGCAGGATTATATTTTGCCTTTTGAAGTGATGGTGCATCGTTAGCCAAAAAGCAGCATCCCAGCTCCTTACCTGCTTCTCCCTTGGTAACGTGTTACTTTTGATACAATACTGATGCAGGGGAGATGACCTGTTAGGATCTCCGCTTCGTTTGTTGTGCAGAAAGCCATAATCTGGGGCTTGCAGGAAGGTTTGTTCTACACTGGTCTGCCATATGATGTTGGGGATAAAGTTTCAGTCTTCTCGGTGCTGTTATCAGGACGTCCACGTGGAAATGATGCTCAGGGACTTTGCGATGGCGTCTGGGTTTACCCACGGGATACGATGGACAGAGAGATATGCGTTGATGCGAGTTAAAGTCAGTTTACCGTAGTCCGTAAGAATTACTGCGTATCAGTAGTATGCAGGGAAATTGAATGTAACTGCAAGAGCTAGAACATGCCCGTTTGTACTGTGGCTGGTGCAACCGAGCCATGGACCATCCTCAAAGTGTAGCAAGAACCTCCCACATCACCAGTGCCTCTCGTGCCCGTGGGTGGCACCTTCCAGCCTTATTCAGTGGTGAAGCATCAGCCTGTAAATCAGATTGAGCAATACTAGGTTGTGTACATTGCAGTTCTCTTTTTCTTGCAACCGTTCATAACCAACGTTGGGCAGAAAAATAATGAAGTTCGTATATTAAGTATGGCATTTTATGAGTGTTCAGCACAGTAATTCTCATAGTATAGAGGGTTAATGTTTAGGCCAAGTGATAAGCCTAAAGACGGACAGGAAAGACCTTTTTTTCCTTTTAGAAATTATGTTTTCTTAACAAGGCCGAACTTTGTGTTATTTGCTGAACAAAATGCATGAATATCTATTAAGCAAAATAAATAACGGAAAATCAAAATAATTAATCACACAATGAGAAAAGGAGGAATGAAATAACTTGGCAAATTGCATTTGCAGCACAGTAAAATGCATACTGTATCTGCATAAATAGTAAATCAGCATTTTTATAGCAATATGATGCGAAGCCACAAACTAGATATTTGTAAATATTACAAGGTACTGATATATTTGAATATAAGAAGATAAATGCACCAAACCAAAGTCCAAAATGAGGCCATTTTTGTAATTATTTGTAAACATCCTGTTAATCTTGGAACTCTTTATTTGATGTTTTAATACTCTGTTCAGTGATGATACGTTGCATGTAAGGCTGCATTCAAATAATCATTAGTTTGGAACTTTCCGTTGTTAGCAGGATACCGAGAAGATAAATGATGAATTGTGGTTTCCTGATTATGTCTTTTCTTTGCTCCCTGAAGGCTTCATACTGTCTCCTCTTGATTTATGCCAAAATCTGAGCTTGCTTTCGGTTGGACTGGTCTAGTTCAAGCACAGGCTCATTTTGGGGTCCATGTCAGGGAAATCAAGGCTTTGGGGAGCTGCCACACATCTTGCTCCTGAGTCTGTGAAAGCCTCTATCTCAACAGCATGGTTTTCTCTTCTGTGGCTCAGAGCCTGGCTGTCTCCAGAGACCGCTCCGGAGATCATTAAAAGCTTTGGGAATGCTGATATTGGCTGAACGGGCTCAGGGGCGGGTATATATTGTTAAGAGAGATGTAAATAAATGCTTAGGGAAGGTGGCTTCTTTACTGACTGTGCATAGCAAAGGGTGGCACTTGCTGACAGTTTCTATGGTTTCATCATTGGCTCTATGGTATTTTAAATTTATACAGAAGCTTAGAATCCCCTACATGTGATTTTTTTGAAGATCGGAGCTTTCTTTGATTGTTTTAGAGAGATTCTCTTGCCCCTCTGTGGTAGAAAGCAAGCTGGCAATGCCATCTGGAAACCTGGGGCGGGGGAAAAGGCAGGCCTCAGGTTTATTATTTTTGATAAAAGATGTTTTCAAAGTCATTCTCACAGTTCCTGGGTCCTCCCTCATCAGTCTGCAGTTCTTTTCCTGAATTGCTGAACCTTTGCTCTGCAGCGACGCTGCTTTGCTTTTCTCTTCTCTTAACAGTGCTGGATATTAATGTATTTTATCCTGTGTTCACCCAGTTTATGGTCATCCAAAGTAACTACGAATTGTGGAAATACAGTACAGCCTAAATGAAACCCAGGTTTAAAATGGAGAAAAGGAGAAAGGCAAGTTCCGGGATTCAGTCCAAACGTTCAGCTCAACAGAAATCTTTTAATTGCAGGTCAGACCCTGAATGCAGATGTCTTGTTCTCTTCCTTTGAGCCTGAACCTTGATAAAGTACTTTCACATGAATAAAGTAAACAGCAGGTTCCCAGTACAAGGCAGTGTTTCCAGGAGCGGTGGAGGAGTTGTTTATCACTCACGGACTCTGCTAAGGCTTTGACTGGGAGAGTACAAAGAAGATGAAGAGCCAAAGGAGGGTGGAACCTGACCAGGAACTTGCTCCAATTAGCAGAAGGCATCTCATCAGGCTGAGCCGAGCACGGAGCACACACGGGGTGAGCTCCAGCCTCACCTTTCCCATCAAACAGTTACATAAGTATTTGGAAAAATAACTTTGCTTGGCAGAACATGCTGTATGGAAAGTGAACTCATTTCTCATGATGATTTAGATGCCACGGAGATTATGATGTTAAGGCTCTTGTTTTAAAGGGCTGCAGACTTTTAACAGAGATCACAAGGAACATCTTGCTTTGGGATTTAACATTTATTCATTCCGTTCATCAAGTACTGATACACACACAGTACTTTGTTGCAGGCATCACAGTGCTGATAGTAGCCCGAGGTTATGAACAAGGGATCTCTAGACAGTATAGAAAAGGTTGGCCTCGCGTTAGTTCCAACCCAGTCGTCATGTAATATTTCCTTAGATCTGACTTGCACGTTTTGTACTTTGAACAAATACATGTAGCGTTTTCGCTCACCTCCCCTCCTTTCTGTTTATAAAGGGCTTTACCCATTGATTCTCGAAGCAGCTGTGAGATGGGTGATTTTTCTGTCCAGTGAGTTTCAGCCTTACTGGGACTGTGATAAAATCACCAGAGCCCGTCTGTGCTGAACACCAAAGCAATCAAAATGAATATACTACTAATTTTAGCAGCAGTCTTTGAGTTATAATTATTAAACACCTTCCACTCTTTTGAAAACATTAACCCAGCCTGGATCTCATTATTGCAGAGGCTGTGTAGTAGCCAGAGCAGGGTTTCAGCTGAGTATCAAAAACTATATCTGTTGATTTCAGCAAGGAATAATATTTCCATGTGTGTTTCCTTTTCTTTTGTATTATCGTTTTTCCCCACTTTGGAAGGTTCTCTAGCAGGTTTTAAAACCTTACAGAAATGCTGTTAGTTTTTCCAGCCGGATGAAAAGTTCAATGTAAAAATTCAAACAGGAAAAGTTGAATCTTATGAGAATTCCTGGGTGTGGATCTTTTATCGGGAAAGAAGTTGGCCTAGGTCACCCTCCAGATCACCTATGATGAGAGCCAGCTGAGTAGCTGCATAGAGAGGTGGCAGAGACCAAGCGCTCCCAGTTTTTTCCACTTCCCGACACATCTCCTGTCTCTCCACACCCAGAATATCCCACAATAGCCATCACACTTCTTCTCAACCTATTTCTTAGGTCAAACAGGCCACAGTCAAACACATAATTGCTCTATTTCCCTGTACCTATAGTCAGCTTCAGAAATGAGGATTCTTTGAGCACGGCTAACTAGAGTTTAGCACAGAACTCCAATAGCAGTGTTAATACTTCTTTTTTTCTCCTGATGGTGAAAATATGTGATCTCAGAAATCCTAAGGTTTTGTCACCTTGATCACACTGGCATTGCAGCCCGATGTCTCCTGGTCTGTCCGTCACTGCCTCGTTACCCCATGATGTTGCTATATGCAGTGTTTCTCATAACTAGGGGAGTTGTCATTGCTGCCACCATCTAAATTTGACTCTAAAGATGCTCAGGTATCACTGAAAGTTACTTGATGCTGGAAGTAAGTTTCCTGAAGAAATGCATGTCAGGCACAGGATTGCACATGGGGGTGTCTTAATTTTGTCACAGATAGTTCCTGATGGATGACACGGACACTGGGCTGTGCTTTGACACGTGCTGTGGCTGTTGCCCATAGAAGCTTTTTCAGCGTTTTGCTGAGTTTAGGTAGAAGGATGGAGATGCTGTTGGTTTTTCAAGTCAAGACGCTGGTGGTGGTTGATGAGCTGGATGGCGTCAGGCTTGTTCTCCACTAATGCTCTTTGTAACTGTGCTGCACAGTACCAGGATCTGCTGTATGCAATGTGTTTTCATTTGTGCTAAGCTGTTTGTTTTGTTTTTTTCTTAGAACTGAGCTCTCTATATATTCACAGTAACTATTATCCTAAAAATCTTCATGAAAAGTTATTGCAGTTGTAAGTTAATTTGATGAAATGGCACTCTTAATATGATTATTCATGATAGTGGTGATCATAGAAATGAAGAAAATATATGTTGAAAAAATTTATTATAAAACCGGTTAAAGCAATATTGCTGGCATTGTTGCTTAACAACATTCCATTGCTTTGTGTTGCTTGTTGCGTTGAAATCAATGGTCTTGTTGACTATCTTTTTTTTTTCTATTTGTGTAAATACAATTTATGTTAATGAATATGATATTTGAATACATCCAAACTAGTTTGTCTTGGAGTCTATGAGTAACAGTTTATTTATAAACTCATCGGAAGCAGATCAACATCCAGGCCAAGCTTTTTTTCTCTCCCTTTATTAAGAGCGTGGAATAACTTTCATACAGTAATATTTATGTTGCTAGAATAGAAATGATGTATTGCTGGGAAACTCATAGCACTGGGTTATTTGCCATGTCACTAATGTTTTCAGCAGTGCTGCAAGCTAACCCTTTAGAAATCAGTCAATGCTTTTACTAAATGGTAACATTTAATTTTTGAGTGCTTTTACAAAATCCACACGGTTGATGAAAGCAGATTAAAGGAGCATGAAATTAGTGGGGCTTACATCTCTTTATGGTTTGTGAGCTGAACCATTATTGGTCTCCAGACCTGATTCTGCATCCCAACAAATGAAGGCCAGAGCTTCTTATATTTAGATTTTCTAAATAAAAGAGCTTTTAAATTACCTTCTTCACACCAGATGGACACCAAATCTCCTGTACATTTGTGTATGAAATTACCCTCTGTCCTTTTGTTTAAGCTGTAACAAAAAGTGTTGAATGAACTAACACTTTGGCAGGAAATTTCAGGGCCAACAGTGATCACTAGGGCCTGGGGGGAAGCGTTCCCTGGGGCCGCGTTATTGCCGTGATGTCTAATGATGGGCTGGCGCTGACTGCGTTTGGAAATCAAATAATGCATCAGACTGTTAAACTCCCATTAAAACCACGCTGTCTAACACGTCTGTGGATCGGCACTTGCATTACTGTAGTTCAGAGTTAAAGAAGAAATGCTCAGTAGGAGTTCCTAGAAAAGATCCGTGCTCGTCTACTGATCAAGATGACTATATTATATGACTGATTTATTATTATAATATCCATACTGTGTTAAGCTCCTTTTAGCTGAAAAAGAAGTCCCAGACAGTTCTTAAAGCAGGACGGGGAGTAGATGGAGATTGTCCTTACGGAAAGGCTGCAGGATGTCAGCAAAGCTGTAAAAATTGGTGGTGGTCACACTGTAGTGTAGTAACATCCCTCTTACTGCATTGCTGATTTTGTTTCTCTTCTCAACTCTGATTCATGTCAGAAAATGCCATTCAGGAGAGCGTCATGAAGGTTTATTGACTTTACAGGTCTTCTTTGAAAGGAACAGAGCAATGGGTGAATGGGTTTGTGATGTTTGTAAGAGTTGGAGGGATGGGAAGGGAATGGGATGGACACCAGATGACCAGGAAGGTGCCAGTGATTCAAAGGCGTGGAGTGGAGCCAAGGAAAAGTGTCCTGCTGTGGAATGAGGTGTCACGTAAAAGTGAGATTGAATCTGGAAAAGGGGAGGGCTGGTCAGAATTCTGGTTTGAGAATGTTTTCACTGGCAGAGCATCTTGTGTGTGCAATGTTGGCTGTGAGACTGCATGGGAAGTCGTGAAGTCCCAAATCAGGTAGAGTTCTTCTAGAAGCAAGAAATGGTGGGAGATCCTCACTGTGTGATGCAAGAAAGCAAGAGCTCAAAAAAGTTCTAATCGCTGACAGGTTTGGGCAGGTGGTTTCTTTCCTCCTGGGAGGTGAGAGGTCTCTGGGTTTCATTACATTCTCTGGAGTATTATTCTTTTCCTAAAGTTGGTGTTTAAAGAACTGTTTAGCAGACTGACTTCTCGTTTTTTTGCTTTGGTCTTCATGTGTATGGAAGCTCTGTTGACATTTTGATACGTTGCTCTCACTTTATACACAAGAATATATGGTGCACACACTTCAGAGGTGTGAAGGGAAAGGACCACATTAATTCCAGCTACATCTGAAAGGAGGTGCAGTGACAAAAATGTGTTGTTTGCTATGAGGTTTAAAACTCGTGCTGCCAAAACTTCAGTTGTTTAGATCAGCTGCTTTCATGCCAAAATTTTAAAAAGGGGAAAAAAAAGTTTCCAATGCAATCAGAAGCAGAACAATCTGTGATTCCTAGAAAACTCAGCTAAGCAAGGTTTCCACAAACCTGAGAGGCTATTGTTTAGGGGGGAAAAAAAAAAAAAAAGGAGGCTGGAGAGAAAAACACTTTCCAGATGTGAAGCTACACTTAGATTTTGGCTTCTGTTATTGTTTTCATTTTTTGAAAGTTCTTCCAGTGGCTTGATCACAAAAAAATCTGGTTTTAAGTTTGTGGCTTTTGATCAACGTGGATTATCAGCCACTCCTAGATAGTTGTAGGTTTTGAATATAAAGACCTTTATTCTTCTGCCTTGCTCTAATTACAGTTCTGTAATTATTATATTTTAAGAGAATAAATACTTTTTCATCTTCATTGTCTGTAGAGGTACATAAGTGCGAGTCCAACTGGCATCACCACACTAAGAAAATATGTAGCGCAAAATTGGATCCCAGATATTTCTAATATAAGAAAAATGCCAACTGAATTGCTGCTTATGCCTGTTCACTTACTCTTAGCACAGCAGTAGAATAAATATTTTGTCATGACAGGGGGTGTTATAATTAAGAAGGAACCCTGAAAACATCAGTGATTTGCAATGAGCCTGATACCATTGCAAAAATGTGTGGTTAGAGTCATCTAAATAAAAAAATGAGTTTGAGTTCTTGCACAAAAGAAAATCTGAAAGTTTTCATTTGAGGCAGAAACTTTTGCATTGAAAGCATCCCTCTGTTTTCAGTGGGAACTTAACATTCATGAACCATTTTTGATTAATATTAACCTCAGGTTTTAAATTCTCAGTTCGGCTGACAGAAGAGACCTTTGAATAAAGCTTGGCTGCATTGCCTGCATACTTAAACATCTTCATATATTTCAAGACCATGACCAAAATCAGCCCACAGAGGTACTTTTGAGGTGGGGGCTCAGAGGAGGACCAAGAAGTAACCCCTGAAGAGATCTCGGGGAACAGACAGGGCACCGTGATATTATGCAATATCACAGAGAAATAAATCTGAATGAATCCTTTTAATCAAATGAAGATCAGAGTATTAGGACCAGAAGGTGACTTTTTCATCTACATTAAATGATTTCCCAGATGAAGAATTCTTGACAGATATTCACAAATGTGTGCTCAGTCCCAGCTAACATAAGAGCAAAGATCAGATTTTCCATTTCACCTGTAAACAATTAAACAAGTGAGAACTCAAAGAATCAGCTACCGGTGACCTTAAAATGTGTCAAAACCTGGAATTCCTGGGAAATTTGATGTGAATCTCAGCTCTGTAAAGTTCTCATTAGGGCTGCAAGTTTGATGTTGGCACCAAGAAAAAGTAACTTGGTAAATGATAGTAAAATGTACTGAGTGTTAAAAGTAACAGTGAAACTAATGTATGGTTTGCTTAGAATTTAATGAATTAGCACAAAATAGATCCTACAGTCTAGGTGCTTGGTTCATTGATGGCCTTTGAGATCTTCATGGCTGGCAGAGGAGCTCTCTGATTTATTCCACCTGAGAAATTGCCCTGACTTCTCTGAGCCTGATTTATTTTGTCCTTGTTTGTTTTAGAATACTAGATATTTTGAGGCCAGGATACCATGGACTGTTGTGCTTTCTTTATCTAATATCCTGCACAAGAAAAGCATAAACCAAAACTTTCTGAAAGGTCAGTTATAATATCTCATTTACCTAATCAGATCAATACTCAACAAAGGGACATGAGACAATGAACTGTGCAAATGCTGTTCTGCATATGATAAAGCTGTTATAAGCTGGTACTTGAGGGTCAAAGCACGCAGAGATCAACATAAAAACCCCTGTTGATGTTGGTAGATCATACCCTTGGTTTCTAAGGCTTAGTGCACGTGCAGTTTTTATATTTGGTAGCAAACAATGTTATATATGTTCACCAGCAAGTCATACCTGATGGTTTGGTCTGCATGAGCAATACTCAGGGTCTGAATGGAAGATTAAAAAGGCCATTGGGATTTCTACTTTTTCCTTTCCTCTTTTTTAAAGTACCATTTGTTATCAAAATTAAATTCTTCGTTTTATTTTTAATCATTTGTCTAGCAAACAATTGAAAACACAGGTCACTACTTGTCTGAGTGAATGGTCTAGAAGCCTTTTTAAAAGAAATGGATCGTCCAAGATAAATCCAATGGTGTGTGTGGGAAAATAAAAATTTTGCATTATTTATTTGTAATTTTTTTAGCTGAAGATTTGTACCTCAATATTAATATCTGAAGATAGGAGAATTGGTGTAAAGAACGTACAGTATCTATTGTGTTAATCACCACGTCGAAGTTGGCTCGCTATTGACTATTTTCTAATAGTCTTGTTTGATTTGCAGGAGGTGTTTTCATTGTGTCACAAAGGGATATGTTCTTACTAGTTATAATTATTAGTAGTATCTCTGATTTGATGGATTAATAAAGAACAGATTGCCAGCATCCCTTTATTCCTTCAGTAATCTGTGTAATTTTTCCTAGTATAGTCCGTAGTAGTCCAATGTGGTAATTGTGTATTTAGTCTTAGATCCTTCTATCACATAGCCCAAGAACATAAGTATTGCGAGTTACCACAAATTTCACGATACATGTTATATTTTGAAGTATTGAAGGATGCTACTAAGCTGAATTTATCACAGGTCTCTGTAGCTGCTTTTGTGAAAGGAACTAAGATTATTTTATTTTATGTCAGTCTGGAAGAAGGTGTTTCAAACTTTCTGGGCTCAATATCAGTGATGTGATTATATATGCGATATTTCTTGTGATTCTGGAGAAGTGGGCCTGTTGGCTCACTCGATCCCTTCCGAACCCATGTTTCTAAGAGAAGCAAATTTCTGACGTGGTGGGAATGGGAATGGTGATTTGGGATTTTCTCATTGGATCTGGTACCAGGCCATTGCTTCAAATGATTGTGAAGGCCACTGTAAGGGGAGAGGTGTTGACTTTCAGACATAACATCATTAACTTGTGGTCATTAGAAAAATCCCATGATACTTTTTGAAAAAGTAGAGTAGTTAACCTTGGTGGCTTGGCCGGACTCCAGCTTTTGTAATTGCATCCTGCCTAACTAAAATTGCATTGCACGCATTCAATTGGATGGGGTATTCTTCACCTTTTACCCTGAGCTGCTGAGTAGTTCTGTTCAATATTTTCTATATTTCAACCCAGAAATGTCTTCATTCAGCATTATTTGTTTTGAATGATAGTTCACAAAGTGCTTTGAAATCCTCCTGGCTGAAAGTTGCTGTCTACTACAAATGTAAATTTTCTTTGTTGCCAACTGTAAAATCATACAGGATTTGACATCAAAAGATCTATGCCTTGCACCATTACAATTTGGCTTGAAGAGCTCCTGAAAATCCAGGCGGAGCGTGCATTAAACACAGCCATTTTCTGCAGAGATGCCAGCGAGACAGCGTGTATCCCCCAAAGCCAAGCAGCTCAGATAATCTCCCTATGGATCAATAGTACGTCCTTCAGGGACAGCGATACTCTGAGGCAGTCGGGGAATTAGCTACACGGTGTGCGAATACTGTGCTGGTAATGGTGGTGGGAGCACGAAGAGACCATGGCCATGCTTGAAATACTGCCAGAGGTTAAAATTCATCACCCGGTAGGCGACTGGTTTGTCTGAAATGTAACTTTTGTAGTCAGCTGAGCGAAGCCTTTGCTTGTTTGCACTGAAACCTGCCAGGGGACCGTGGAGTGGACTGTGATCTAAATATAGCGGTGATTGTTTTCTAAGCAAATCTTACATTTTTTTGACAGAAGTCTTCCATCCATGCATCAAAGCAAGTGCACTTCAAGGGGCTTTATCTGTGTAGATGAGGCTATGTGATACAGGAATTAGGAAAGGAATAAAGCGGGAATTAGTGCTAAATCCACAGTAATATTCTGCTGTGAGATACTTCGACCTGCAGTTCTTTTCAAGTTGTACTGTGGGCGCTGCGGGCTAGCTGTATGTGCTTGTAATGAAACAGCAAGGAAAGTTGCAGGCACCTGAAGGAGAAAATGACCTGTTTATTGTTCTCCCAGTAATATCTACCCCAAGAGTCAGAACCTGCCCACGACCCCAAAAAAGAGAATTCAAGGGTGAATATGAAAGAAGAAAGAAAAGAGCTGCCTAGGGAGAAAGGGAAATAAAGACAAAGCTTTGTGCTTTGCCCAAGTGTAAATTAAGGATTATTTTGCCTTTAGATAATTCTCTGTGCTTCTCCTTGATGTTTTTTTCTGGTCGGACGTGGGCAGACTGCACCGGCATAAGCAATGTTACTCTTGGGATGGCTTTTTGGCATCTGTGGCTTGATCCAAGGCTGACCAAAGGCAGTGAGGTGGTCCCTGTGGTCTTCGGGGAGTCTGAGAGTAGAAAGCTCAAGCGCTCTGATGGTGTTTTTATTCTGCCCATCTCTTCAGGGGAGTGATGTTTAAGAACAGCTTTCATCCAAAAAAGTCTGAGAGTTTTCAGACTTCCGTGTGCTCAGAGCAGGGAAGTTTTTCTACCGCGAGCCTGTGGCCCCTCTTCATAGCCACATCACCTGTTTGGTAGTGGATGTGTCCAAGCAGCGTGTCTTTCTGTAGGATTTATGTGGAGCTCAGCAGATCTGCTGCCTGCAGAAGGGGTGCCAGCATTTTCCAGGCAGTGCCCTCTCCTGTCTTGCAGAGCATTGCCCATTGCCACTCAACAGGCAGCGTTTTATCATCTAAGGCACAGCTCATAAACATCTTTAGAGAACTGTCGGGTGTAACAACCGCAGCCCAAGGAGCAAGGATAATGATGGCTTTACAGTGGGTGTGGGGCTAATCAGGGACCCTTGGCACAGAGGATATTTTTGGAGTGCCTTGCCCTGACAGCCTGCCTGCAGCCTCCCTTTCAGCAGTTTTTGGGAGCAGGGAGACCTTATTCCATCCGTCATGCTGCTTTCTGGTGAGACTGGAGCAGGCGGGGAGAGGGAAATACATCGGCAGTTGAAACAACAAACAGCCGACCTCTTCAGTCTCCTGCCAGCACGGCTGCAAATCTGGTTTTGGATCGTGTTCCAATCTATGCAGTGGCAGCTGGCTTTTATTCACCCGCAGCCAAAACCCCTTCCTGAATGCAATAACTTTCATTCCCTACCCAAGGAAACATAGTACCCACCCTTCTTCACTTCTACAAATTGTTCAAATTGAGCTTACAAGGCTTGTTTACTCAACTACATGCTTAGATTCATGAAATGCTGAAGTCTACAGAATGAATCATAGGCAGAGGTGAAGTCGTTTGGTTTTGTTTTTTCGTTTTTGTTCGTTAGGGTTTTTGTTTCATGTTTTGTTTATTTGCTTGCTTATTTTTGGTTTTGATACCATAATTAACTCTTGCTCTTGGCCCTCTTAATAGCCACTTGTATTCAGAGGATGCAAAACTGCTACCCAGACAGTGTAGCTACAGTGGGCTTGGTTGTGTTTTCTGTAATTTTATTAAATGGGTGGAAGTTTCCTGGATTGCCTTAGAAATGCAGAATTCCTGTAAGTATGAACTTTGTATTGAGCTTAGTAAGTTGGTAGTTTTAGCAGGTGAACATCAATGGTTTTGTTGAGGGGGGCAAGACACAAATCTTGGTGTAGCTAGCATTGTTCATCCAAAACCTGATGACGGAGGCTCTGGTATTTTGTCCTTTCTTATACAGTGCTTTCTGTGTGCTCTGGCAGTATAGACCAATTTTCTAGTTCTCTCCACACCCACATATTTTTCTCCAAGTGTACCTGTGAAGATAAGTTTGCATTAGGCCTTACAGAACATGCTGCTCTCCTGAAAAGAGCTCTTCCATCCCTAATGAAGTTGTGTGGTGTTGCCATAGTGATTTCTTCCTGCCTGTCTGTAAAACATCCGCCCTGTTTCATCACCGCAAGCCCGATCTTCTGCAAAGCCTTCTGCTCCACACTGTGATGCTGATCTTCAAGAGGAATGGTGGTGGGAGCATTAGCCTGGGCTTTTGCAAAGTTGAGTTTGGAGTCTTACTTCTCAAGGCTGTGTTGAGTGTGGCCATGTCCTGTCACTGTATAAAGATGGTAGATGGTGCCCCTACTCTTAATATGTGCAAAGTGAGAAAATCCAGGTGTGTAGCCCCAGGAAGAAGACAAGTGCTATCAGGCTGGGTGGTAGGAGCACAAAGCACGGCAGTGCCCATGCAGCGGGCAACCTCGCATCGTCTCCCTGTTTCAGTCCCTTCATGGGAAATGTGGACAGTGATTCTCTTCTCTCCAGGAGATGTTCCATGTGGGTAGATACAAATATTTAAGATGTCTAGTGGAACCATACAGCTTCAAGATGTGTTGCGATAGAAAGCTAGGAAGTAAAAAGGCAACTAAGAGCCAGTGAGACAACCATGAACAGCCATCAAAACCATCATCCGTCCCTTTGCCATGCCTTCAGCATTCAGCTGCCACTGTCCTCCTATGCAAAGCCACCTCTTTCCTCTAGGACTCACCTGGCTGGCTCTGGTGGTCATCGTGTGCATCACACTAGATGTTTCCATGATGCTGTTGCTGAGTTCTCCTCTGACGTTCAACAGCTTTGAGGGCAGATGACAGGTGAATGAGGATGTGGTAGCTACGTTTTGATTACCGTAGCCAACCTGCCAGAATAAATGTCCTTGGGCTCAAGGAACACCTCCAGTGTCACCACTTGAGTGGATGAGCTCTTAGTGTGGGTCCATGGCACTTAGCCCTTGTGTGGTAATGGTGGGATCTGCTACCACGGATCAACAGGTGACACCTTTATTTCTCTTTTGAGCTTTCCTAGCAGATTCTTCATCTGGTACCAGAGGGGTTACCTTTAAAGCTTGCAAATAGCTGCCTAGTCCTAGGAACAATAATTTCAGCACCTAAAATCCCAAACCAAATTAAGGTGTGAGGATGGGTGCTAGAATACATAGACAAGAAAAATATATTAGCAATAGCATGAAAGCATTTTCTGCACCCCTTATCCTGTTCTGTGAAGGCAGGGTACAAAATTGCTATGAGTTACAAGTGTACTTAAGAGGTCTGAAAAAATAACTCTGCAACAAATACTGTGTTCTGAGTAATTCGTGGAGATTGCAGTTCGCTCCTTTCATCTAACTCCAAAGTAAGAGGCAAGAGTGATGTTTAAAATTTGTGGAAGTAAGGAAGGAGGGAGCTGTAGTGTCATGAGGCCCGTTCAGGATTGTGGGACTGGTTTGTGATGGGCTCGCTGGAGAGCGCGGGCGGACGGGGAGGTTGGCAGCTGCTCAGCCACAGCGGCATGGAAAATGGGAATATCCAGTGAACGGCACACTGAAATGTTATATAGGCGCTGGGGAACGTCTACTGGTGTCAGGGCAGTTGTAAAAGATAAGTGAAAAATGGAACAATGTGACCAAAGACACCCTGGGAATAAATCACTCAACTCTGGTCGTATCTCTGGGTTCTCAAGCCAAACTAGTGCAAAGAAAGAATGTGGATAGGCTGTAGGAAATTAACTGTCTCCTAGAGGGGCCTGGATCATTTTTTCCATTTGTTAATGATACCTTTGATGTGATTTAGAGCTTGGCTGGTTGGAATATTTAGATCCATCCATTTGGATACTGGTAACAAGAGGGAAAAGTAGCTCACAAGGACGCAGTGTTCATGGCCTAGCAAGGATATTTGCAGCTGATACCCTGTTTCCCTGAAAATAAGACAGGATGTTACTTAATTTTTGCTCCAAAAGGTGCTTGCTTCTTTACATGTATAGCTGCCTGGACACTATTTAAATTGCCTTTTTTTTAGCGAACTGTAACTAGGGCTTATTTTTGGATTGGGGTTTATATTTCAAGCATCCTCAAAAATCCTGAAAAAGTCATGCCAAGGCTTATTTTTAGGGTAGGTCTTTTTTGGGGGGGAAGCAGGGTATAATAGCATTTTTCAACTGCTTAATGCCCTTGTTGACTTTGAAGGTTTCTAAACACTATGTTAGAGAAGTAAGGATAAAGCAGGTGCACTGTTTTACCTTGGCAATGGTGAGAGAAAAGAAATTATTCAGGATGGCATTTGTTCAGATGCTTAGTTTTGCCACTGTTTTACAACGATCAGAAATAACATTATTCAAAGCAAAAGTTATAGTACTACTGGGTAAGTAGTAATATATTTCAGCATCAGATCCTGCATTTGAATAGGGATCGATTCAGAACAAGAATAACTTATTCTGGACCTGTCAGAGAGGCAGGGACGATCAATAGGTATACATGGGGCTGTACAAAATGGGGAAAAGATGGGTATTTGTCCCACAGGCATGCATGATCCAAAACTGAGATTAAGCTTTCTGATACTGCATAATTCTGTTAATCTATTTACGTTGTAAATAAAAGTAACCATTAAAAAACCTTACGTTTCCAGAGGGAAAATAGATGCTCTGTAAAGGTTAATACCCAGAACCAAGTCTAAATGTGGACTTCTGTTTGTAAATATATTTTGTAAAGGGCAAGAAGAAAATGAGTAAGAAGAAAAAATTAGAAGCTGATAGAAAAAATAATGCTGGGTTTGTTTTTTTTTTACTTGTTCTAAATAATGGTAGTGTGGTAGAATAGCTTTATGGATGTTTTTCCTTTGATCAGATGCAAATCCAAGAGCAAAATGGAATCCACTTAAGTAGGATATGCATATATGTCTTATAGGTCACATACTGCAGGCGGTATTTTAGTGAACCTGACCACAAGACCCTAGACACTACTTCCGATAGCAGAGAGTGTCTAATGCACACTGTTCTGGAGGGTAATTACCAGGAAATGCAGAGAAATCAATCATGCTTGATGCACTGAGCAATTATATTTTAACCCCTGAAAAGTCTTTTACTGTTCAGGGTATGCAAAGTGTGTGAATTACATTTTAGCACAGAAATATTGTTAGGAAAACAGCAGCATTAACAAAGCAGAGAGGCACAGTGTAAGACCATGAAGCTGCTTAGGTGTTAGGGAGGTGCTCCCCATAAAATAAACCGATTTTAGAGATAGGAAATAAGAAAGAAACAGCACTGTGGGAATTTGCTAGCTGGGAGGAGGTCTCTGAGAAGAATCATTCCCTACATGCAGACCCAAACACTACAGGGACAGGCATTGTGCTTCTGTAAGCCTGGACCCTGAGGTGGGAAATGGCAAAGAAGTGAACCCCCATCCAGGCGAGAAGGTGGGATGTGATGAAAATAGGCTGTGGTTCATTTGGGAGTAATAAATACTGTGAAAAAAGAGAGAACCGTGTTTTGTGCTCCACTACGGGGTTTTGGATACGCTGGTGGGGACTTGGAGCTCCTTGTGGGCTTAGCTCCTGGAAAGGGCCCATCTCGTTGGCAGAGTTGGGTTGCCCATTCTGCAGCCAGCTCATCCACCAAGTGTCAAGGTGCTGGAGGTTCCTGTTCCTCTGACGTACTTTTATTGAAACTGGCACAACGCATGGCTGTGTTTGCCCTGCTTGCTTTGTTAGCTCTTCAATTAAACTACCTGTGATAGTAGGGCTGGAAGAGGCAATTTCTGTTTTCATTAAAAAAGCAGTAACACGGAGCTGGGCAGAGTGTCTGGTAGACGGTGTTTGTGTGGTGCAGCTGAGGTCTTCTCAGGTGGCCTCCTGCTGCCCACCAGCCCTCTGCTGACTTCTGCAGCCATCCATGGCATGCTGTTGATGCTCTCTCCAGAACGTTGGAGAGCAGTGGAAGAGTTCTGCTTTACTATCTGAAAACTTCGTACATCCATGGCTATCTTAGAAACAGATAGTCAGCCTTGCTTTGCGTGGCCAGGAGTTTGTGACCTGTCTGGTTCCCAAGCAGCAATGCAAAAACCTGTGCTGTCCTCCCTGAGTGGGTCCCCCCGTGGGTGTTCAGACTGAGAAACTTGAAAGCATAAATCAGAAGTGGTAATTGTTTCTGTTTTGTTTGGCCAATGTGATCGGAGTACCAGAGCCGATGGCAGGCAGGGACTGACAGCACCCCCAGGCTTTTATCTGAAATCCTGGGATGAGCCATGTGACACAGATGCCAAGTTTTGTTAAGCTGAGAGAAGCCTTTCCAGAGGGTGGGTGGGAGACTTGGGTGCGTTTGATTAATCACCTCTGTCTGGAAGGCAACAGCTGGGGAGGGGGACACGTTTCCTGCTGCTCTAAATGAAGCTGGAATGAACTGTGTCTGTTCACTGATATCCCCTTGTCACTTTTTACTATCTGCACCTCAAACAGTGGTATTTAACCAACATTCTGCATTCCATTTTTCCCCTTCTTTTTATTTTTCTTCTATTCTTGCTCTTTGAAGTTTGTTTTTCTGAGGTTTGTGATGGGGTATCCCAAAAGTTCTTCCTCCCGCTCAGCCAGGCAAGGCCAGGGGGAGCTCACGTAGCCCCCCCGATACAAAATTAGGAGAGAATTCCCAACTTCCATGGCAAGAACTCACTGCATGTGTGTCTGCAAAGCACGCAGGTGCTGAGAAATGAGGCAGGCACAGAGCCCATGCAAGTTCTATTAAAGGAAGGGTCGAGCCTGGTGTAGCTATATAAACCAGATCATATACACCAGACAGTGTCTGAGCCTGTGTTTGCGCTTCACCCCATCAGTCCATTAATGTGATTCCACTCACCCCTAAAATGGAAAAGCAGCATAATTTAAAAAAAAAATTAAAAAAAATAAAAATTGAAAAACAAAGCAGGCAGATAATCAGGCTACAGAGAAGATGATTTTTTTTTTTTTTAAGTGTATTCACAAGTTAATTCAGGTAGGAAATTATTCTGACAGGTAGAGAGTAAAGTTTACTCCTGTGGCCTATTTGTGCTTTATTTAGGGCTTAAATGAAGCGCAAAAGCTCAGAAAAGACAGAAAATCCTTCAACGTGAAAGACAATCCTCTGGAGGTGAAATACAGCTAATCCAACACCACCTTCCCCCTCGACACTGGCAATCGCTGCCCGAGAGCCGTGCGAGGGGTCGGCAGCCCCTGTTAATCCCAGTCCAGGGTCAGAAAGCCACTTTCTTCAGCACCTCTGTCCTGGTGTAAACGGGGACTTTTAAGCTTTGGGGATGCCAGGCTCCCAGAGTGGGTAAACACCCTTTGGAGACACACAGTTGTTTTTAAACCATGCGTTGGGTTCTAAGTGAAGGCAGGCACCCGGCCGAAATTGTGACAGCCCCGGAGCGCTGGCAGAGAGCTTTTTAATGTGTGATTTTTCCCCTCAAATGAGTAGTCCTGTGTTCTTCCTACAGTTAAAACACAGACACGAGCTATGCACCTTGCACTTACATTTTAATGTGGAAATATTATTGCGGAGTCTGAGGTAATTACCCAGTTGTTCCTTTTACGGCATGTAATTACAACAAAATACTACGGGGATGGTTTATAGCAACTCAGTGTAAAATAAGGTATGTGAAAGTAGTGGTTAGGTGACGTTTACACTTCTTCCCCTCTGAATAGGCTTTTGCTAAGAAATGTATCCACATCTACCACCCATTTCTTTGCATAAGAAATTTTCCTGGTGAAAAATTTTCATACTGAAACCGAATTTACACAGTGCTTTGAGCAAGAACAACATTGCATCTTCTATTGCAAATACTTAAGATGTGATAACGTTAAGGTCTTTCCCCGCCACACTGAGTCTACGTCCTGTTTTTTATGTCTCTGTGTTTGTAGACATGGGGTTGCACTGCTTAGCTATTTTACGTTGCTCGGTTACATTTATAGGACCTGGCTGCCTTCTGTGTGATTTTGGGTTGTTTTTTTTTTTTTTGTTCAGATCCCCTCTTCCCATGTTTAGGGGTAAGACACAAGGGGTTTGCTCTCCGCTGAAATATCATCCGTACCATCTGTATGCATTTTATATGCATTCATGTGTACGGATTTCCTGCATCAGGGTGAGTTCAGGTAGCTCACCCGATGCTTCGCTGCTTTTTCGGGGACTAGACTTTCTTGTTTCTTATCTCCGCTCTATGTACTCAACCAAACATGAAGGGTTTAATGTGATTGTTCATAGAGGTAATGGAGAGAGTCCCATTGATTAGAACAGGACCTGAATCAGAGCCTTCCTTTTTCTTGGCTGTCACGTGAGACACATTTATTGTTCTGGCCTTTCTTCCTTTTTTTTTTTTTCCAGCAGAACTCACTGCAGACATTTTTTCCATCAGTTCCTGAGAGTTTTTAGAAGGAAAAGTTGCATTTTAAAAAGAGCCTGCCTTGCTGCAATTTATTCAGCTCACTGTTACCCGACACCAATTGTGCCCTCTTGCTCTAAGAGGGTTAAAGAGGTTGAGTTCCCCCGATGCTAAGCAGAGAGAAAACCTCAAGGTGATCAGGAACTGTGCATGTAATATTTTTAATTGTTCTGTGCATCATTAAAATGTTCATGCATTTCATGCACTTCTGGCTGAAAATTGCCCATTCAGCTTTAACAGCTAATTACAAGAGTGACCGGGCATTCACATGGCACACGCGTGCTTATTGGACATGACAGATGGATCTGTCCGGACCTCTGATTCATCATTTTATGTTTCCTTTCTGAAAGGCTGTGTTATCCCTGTGCAAATGAACTGTAATTCTGAGCAGGAGCAACCCCCCAGGTTCTATCTACGTAGAGATGAGCTGAGTGATAACACTGGAAACGCAGCGCTGACCACATTGGGAAGCACAGTGCGTTACTCCTATTTCTGTATTAACGTAGATTTTGCAACCCATTGAAAAAATTTTTTTGGACAATGTTTTCCCTTTAAAGAGAGCTATGCCTTTTCTCTAAAAGGTATTTTATTGTAGCGGGACAAAAAGCTTGGTCAGCTGGAACAGATAGTTTCAAACCACCATGTCTAAAAAATACGTTCTCTCCTGAGGGAGGAAGAAGACACGGTTGGCTCCTCTGCCTCTTCGGGATCAGAAGAAAAGCTGAAATCTTGTCCACAAGGTGTAACCAAATCCTCCAAATTCGCAGGAGTCGGGAACTTTTAGAGATTATGCAAAAATACATACTGGTCCCATACGTGGGCAGACATCGCACATCCAGCTGATGTGAAGATGTTTTAACTACATTACCAAAAACGCCCCACAATTTCAATGGGAATTTATACAAGTAAAGACTGAGTCTGTATAGTGCAGAGCCCAGCCGTTGCCTAACCTGCAGAAAAAGGGATGATACATGATTCTGTGGTACAGTCATAGATGTATTATTCTAGAAGTAGCTTCAAATGATCATCTCATCCATCCTGCTCAAATCTGATGGGAACAACTATAGTTAGACGGTCCCTTCTCGAGATTTGAATGGACTGGTATCAGAAGCCACTTCTGAGCACATCGGCTTCATGCCAGTGCAGCCTGTTCCAGCGCATGGTAATTCTTAGAAGTTGGGGAAAAAAAAAATTCTAATATCTAACTTAAATCTCCTTTGCTGTAAATTATATCAATTATTTCTTGTCTCAGAAATAGTGGATGTGGAGAACGATCGATTATCCTTCTTTTTATAGCAGCTTTTTTAACACTCCTTTTGCTATCAGATGACTGGTCTTCTCTTTTCTCGAGCAAAAAAACTCCATTCCCCTAAGTTCACCATGGAAGTTGTGTTTTCTGAACCATGTCATCCTTGTCGCTCTCCCTTGGACTCTGCCAAGGTGCCTGCCCCTTCTTAAATGCTCTGCTGGAGCATTTCTCTATGTGATACCAGGGCAGCATCAGGCAGAGTGGGTTGAGAATGTCTTACAAACATGTCAAAATGGGGCAGGGGAAAAAATATGTATCAGACTAGCCAAAATTATTTTTTTTGTAGGCCCGGAATAAAATTGGGAGTGAAGTTTCTTCTACATTACACGTTTTTTTTCTGCCAGTTGTCCCATTTCAACCTTTCCTGTCCCCAGGAGGCGTGTACTGACAACTTCTATTGTATTAAAACAGTCTGGTCCTAGTTAATCAATGAGCAAGGCTCTCGGTCTCTAGTAGGCTACATGTCTGCGTTTCCTCCTATAAATCCTTTGCGCTTTTTCTGTTTGGGTGCTCAGCGACTCCATTAATAAAACTTCTGAGAAAATTGCTTACCCTCTCTGTCAAAGGATAGCATCTTGCGTCTTCCAGTATCTTGTAGGTGTGAGTTTCTCCTAAATAATTGTTCTTTCCATGGCTCGGATTTCAATCTGAAAAAGTGTTAACCCAATATTTATTCAGCATTGGCAGCAACAGACCGTTCATAGGATTTTATGTCCTGAGGGTAAATAGCTCGTTCCCTTCACTGTTCATTAAAAATAAATACAGTCTGCGCCCTTTGTCTGTTCCCTTAAAATGTAAAAACAAACAACCCTTTGCTATATTACCCACCAGCGCAAACATTTCATTATTTATCGCTTAATTGCTGTTTCATACTTGACATAAAAGATGTAAAAATAGGATGTGACTACTAGAGGAATAATTATTAGTGGGGAACAGGACAAAAAGACCCAAAACATAAGCGGTTGCAGAAATGCTATTTCTCACCCGTCGGCGTTGGGTATCATTAGCCACGATAGCAAAGCCTCTCAGCTGGCGTGGTGAACCCTCGCACCACGAAACACTTGTAATCGCTCCTCTGTGGCACCACGCCATGGAGAGATACCATTTTCTCACTCATTTCTATTGTTCTGAAATGAGATCTACGGTTGGCAGACACGACCTCTTGAAAGGAGCTCCGTGCTCGATCATCCTCATCGTATTTAACTGGGGTTTATAGTGTCCACTTGAGTCTACTGACACAGTAGGGGAGGAAATGGAGAATTAATCTTCTATCACATTCCCTTCTGTAGAGAAATTTCCTAATTAAACATAGCAGAAAATTACTTCAAAAGTAGCAGGAGGAGGGGAAAAAAAAATCCTTCCTCTATTGTAGGCATGGGCAATATTAATTGAAAAATTTTAATTTATTCATGCAAAGCTTCTAACTGTACCTCATGTCCGCAGTGATTTCCCTAAGTTGAAACTAGTTTTGCCCTCAACAAGGACTTGTGTTAGGAAAACAGAAGAACGCACTATAATTACTGTTTTGCTTCTGGTTGGTTTGCTTCAGCTTTTCTGTTCGTATTTCCAAAGTTGAGAAAAATCCCTTGATAATTGCCTCTTCTCTAAGATCTTCTCACTGTGGCAGTTGTCACACACACTGTGAATTTTCCATTTTAATATTCTGGTCTATTAGCTGCTAAGAGCACAGATAAGATAACGAGAAATGAAAGTCCCCTTTTTAAGCATTTTTGTTTTGAAAATGACAACTTTAAATGTATTACTCTATTTAGGAAGAAAAATCTGAGTGGATGGCATGATGGGTAATGATATGTAAATGACCATTCATGTGTGAAAATCAGGGCCACAGTTGAATGTATTAAGCAATGACTGATATAATCATTATTTTGGATTTTGCATCTGAAGAGGGGGGGATTGCATACATTGAGTGAATTGCATATTTAAAGAAAACATTCATGTGTGTACGGAATAAAGAACGTTTTCAACATTTTTGTGTTAAGTATCCTAGTGGAATGCTGTTTGGACTTAAATAAGGTCAATATGTTGGGTTTATGTTTTTCATATTATCTCTGGCTCCCACTTTGGCAGCTCCTCCCTCTCCCTGTTTGTGCAGGGGTGCCAGGTTTGTAATGTCAACTCTTTTCCGCTCCCTGTAATGCTTTTATCTACAGAAAGCTGCCTACAGCTCGCGTGGGGGGAGCTCAGCGAAAGCCAGTCACTGGCATTTTAAATAACATGTAAAAATTCGTAATCACTGTGATCCCTTTGTTGCTCTTTACACTTAAACGTGCAGGGAAGTTAATGCTATCCCCTATCATGTCATCCCCTATCGTGGGATGACACCGGTCCCTGTCGCGTCCCATCACAGCTATGACCGGGGTCATCCCTTAACCAGCAGTTTATCTTTCAAGGGTCGGGGTGGCGGCCACGGGGTTTGGGTCTGTGGTGCTGGGATCACGGGTGGGGAAGGTGATGGGCAGCACGAATGCATCAAAACCTCGTAGGGATGCTCCGTCATCCCCCAGCCCGTGCATTGGGGTGTTTATGCCAAGAAAGGTTGGACCAGATAGAATCACAGAGTGGTTTGGGTTGGAAGGGACCATCAAAGCTCATCCAGTCCAACCTCAGATGTGAACAGCGACACCTTCACACAGGTCAGGTTGCTCAGAGCTCAGTCTGACCTTGGATGATGATCCTTGGTGGTTCCTTCCAACCTTGTAGTGATTCCATGATTCTGCTGTTGACGTGACAGACGGGGAAGCGGGATCTTAACATGGGCTCGGAGTGCAGCTGCTATTCAGTCACCTCCGTAAATTGATAACATTTGCAAGTATATGCATATTCGGAGTGGTGCCACCTAAGCATAAACTACAGATGCTTTATTCTGGGGACCAGGGAAAGGCTGGCTGAAGCTGACCCCCAAAAATGAGGGCAGTGTCCCTGGGGGTTGTTGTCCGGGAGGTGACACTGTAACTCACTTCTTTGCTTCCCTGCCAGCACGCTGCAGCTGTTCCGCTTTTAAAGCAGAACTGGTAGTCAAGGCTGAAATAAGAAAAGGATGTGGTATCAGTAGATATGTGAGATTGTGATGTTTTCTTGTCTCATTTTGTGTTATGAACTTTAAAGAAAATTCCATTTTGGAACAGGAAAAAAAATAAGCTGCTGTTATACAGTACCTACATTAATGGATTCCTTCTATCAAAGGCAGAAAATAGCTGTGTTACTAAATATAATTAATGCATCTCGAGTTTGGAGATTATGCTAAGTGTCCATGATACATTCTCTGTCCCCTTTGGCAGTAGCATATGATCAATTTTGCTACTTTGTCCTTACCTAATTATTGCTGTCGCTAATGAAGGGAAGTCGAGAAAAACATGTCTTAGTAGGTTAATAAGCCATTCGGAAAATTATATTAGCATGATCAATCCTTAATGATTATGGTTTCTCTTAATATTAGATCACCTGAGAGATGTTTTTTGTGGGAAATGGGAGGGGAAGAAGATATCATTTTGCATCTGTTCTTCCAGGTGTGCTTAGTTGGTTTTTGGAGAGGAAAGCCATCAAACTTTGGCTCGGGAGTTTTGAGTGCTCTTGCAAATGTTGATTTACCTAGCAGCACTGGTTTATTTTGTTGTCCAAGCATCTGGAAGGGCAGCAAGTATGGGAGGTTTTCTACCTTCCCTCTTTCTGTGGGTATATTTAATATTGGCTTTCACTTGAGCTGATCGTGTGCGGGTTCTGCGCTGCTTTTTGCAAGTTTTTGTGAATAAACTGGCAGTCTCGGATCAATCTGAGCAGCTTCAAACTGGCTTTTCCCCCTTCTTTTCTCCATGGTCATGCACCTTCATTTGTCATTTCGTATCTGCTTTAGCAGATCTGTCAGGATTTCTTTCGTTTGTTTGGTTTTTTGTCTCATTGAGGCTTCTTCAAGTACCTGTGTATGCCAGTACTGTGGTATACCCAGGACATGTTCATTTTGATGAAAGCATTTATCTTAGAGCATGTCCAAGGCATTAAAATGAATAACAGAGGGCAATGATCCTCAAACACCAGACTTTTTTTTAAATTAATATTATTTTTATTTAAAGATTTTCCCCAAATTAGACTGAATCACAATCCTCCCTTTTAATTTGTTAATTACACTTCTGCAATGGTAATGCAATCAGTGAATATAGCTAAAGTGTTTGTGTGTGGGAATCAATATTAATGAGAAGGAGCATATTTATTTGCAAAGCGTAATATGTATTAGCTATTTCCTTTGCATCCATCTACCTGTGTAAGGCAGCTCTAAACTGGACCCACCTAAGCCGTGCCTGGGACTCCAACTTATTTGCTCCCTATATTCCCTTCTGCACTTTCCATATGTGGGGGCTATGGTGCCTTGGCCAGAGCAAAAAGCCAGGGCTGTCACAGCCTGCCTGCCCTGAATGGCTTCGCAGGTGACAAAACTCTGAGCGAGCTCATAAAGGTTAATCACGACTAAGTGAGAATGAAATCTGGCATTTTCCTGCTGGGCTTCCAATTTTCTGTATATGCAGTGTATTGAAGCTAAGTGAGATTAAATGTTTAAACCTTTCATGCCATATGGCTCCCCCTATATCATAAACACATCTGTAAAATTATACTCAGAGGGGCAACATCCTGCTGGTGTAAACGGATTGAAATCCACTCTTCTCTGCTGCTCATCTCAAGGCTGAGTTTGATGGATCACGATCAACCTGTTTGTCTTGTTATTGGAGGTCTGGGAGATTTTTCCCTACACAATCACATAAATTCTGGGTGATAGCACAAAAATAGATCCCTGGTTTATCCACAGACCTGGCCCGTGGAGGCTCCTTCTCCTAAATCTTTGCCACCTTTCCAGGAGCGACTGTGCTGCTCCTGAACTCCCTTGCCTTTCTGCTGAGGCTGTCAGCAGTGCCACCAGGGTTTGTCATGGGTTTTGTACTGTGGACACAACTATTCTACTGCATAAACCAAAGAGTACAATAAGCCAGTAATGGTGCTGTTCATGCAGTATCTCAGCTTCCCACTAATAATGGATGTAAAAACAAAACAAAACACAAACAAAACAACTTTTTTTTTTTTTTTCCCATCTTGCTACTGGAGTTTTCATGCAATTAAGTGATGCAGTATGTTTTTTTGCTTACTGAAGGACAGGGTTATATAAAAGATAGGATCTGTGTTGTGTAAATATTTTATCTGCTCCTGCAGGACCTAAAAACTTTGCGGTTTCCCTCTTCCTAGCTTCTAGAAAGTTCCTGAGGTGCCTGCACCTCCTGTGCACCCTGAGCATCCAGCTCTCAGTTACATGTGTGTGTAACCTGAATTAGCACCACAGAAGCAAACAGAAAGGAGTATAACCTGGGGGAAAAAAAACACAGTGAGAGAAGAAAACTGCACTCCTCTTGTTGAATTCGGTGAAAGGTAGAGGCGAGTAGTTTTTACAGTAGAGTCACTTTGCACCACCCTGATTATGTAAATGGGACATAAAGCAAATTGGACTTTCGCTGGCTCTGACACTCCCTTCCATTGCCGGAGTGATTTACAGAAGCCTTAGTGTAAATTAGAACCAGGACCAGTGTCTGCGCTCTGCACTTTAGGATTTAAAACCAGTCATTTCCCAAGATAATTGTGGTGCAGTTAAGACTTGGAGAAGCTTCCTAAAATTGGTTAATACCCAGATTTGGGTTTCTTCAGTGGCTTAAATGGAGTGGCATATTATCTTCTCTATAGTCTGCCTAAAAGATAGATTTGATGTCTGCGAGCAAAGACGTGAAATTGCTATAGGCTTCCACTCTTATAGCCTGCCACCTATTTGATTTATGTGATAAGTGATCTCAGATGACCCTCCAAGGCACTGAACCATTAGAGAGTTATGTTGCACAGCGATAAGAAATCTTCAGAGATACCTAAATCTTCTTTTACCACTGGGAGTTTCATCTGTTCTGGAATAAAGAACATTTTTATGTATGATGTTGCTATCTTGCTAGCCATACTAATATTCAAAAGGATACACAGACTTAAATCAATAGCAAAGTGACAAAGACCTTAAAACTGAAGTAGGCACCGAGTGGATGCTAGACAGCTCTTTTAGGTTTTATCTTTGTTCCTTTCATTCTGTTCCTTGAAAGATGAGTAGCTGTAAGCGTTCACATTCCAGTCTTCTGTTAATCTTTCCACCAGGTAGGAAGCTGGCAAAAGCACCCTTTCAGTGCGGAAAGGCCTGGAAAGTCACATCACCCGTTCTGGACTTCCCTACTGTATGCCTTGTGAAACCAGGGGTTGGATCCTTCCCTATTATTATCACTGAATTTGGTGATCCAAGTTCCTCTCTGCCTAGAGTGAATAAAAGCACTAGGACCTCAGGTGGGATGTTAATTCTTGACACAGGTCAGGGAAAGCACAGACAGGTAATTTCTGTGGTTTATGTCCAACTGTAGCATCTTCCCCTGCAGAAGAAGGCACTGCTGACTCGTATTCCTCCATCTGAAGCTCTGACAATAAGAAAAATGTTATGTTATTGGGTACTTTCCTGGACTGCAGCTGGGGTTTAATGATCCCTGTGGCCAGGCAAGCCTGAGGGAGGAATCAGACACCATCGTTTTTCCTTTCTCCTTGATCCTGAAAAATCTTTGGTCCTTGCAATTAGGACTACAGTAATCTCCTTCCAGGCCCTTTAATAATTGCCTTGGTTGGTGACCCGTCACGTTGCATCCATCGGGCTGTGGGCATGTCCACTTGGTGGTTTTGTTTGTGGTGTTGGCCATATTGAAATACAAGAGAGGAGGGACTGATGCCACAAAAGCTTTGGCAGCATCGCGGGCATGTTTTTGCAACAAGCTGTATCTATTCCTTGGAAAATCCTCCTGCAAGGAAGTGATTTCTCTTTAAAATTAAATTAATGCAAGGCAGAGACGAATAGTCCCCACGTGCTATTTGGCTTTTTACTCAAAGCTGTTTATGAGGGGAAGCTCTCGGCAAAATTAAATGAACCTCCTTTTCCTCAAGCTGGCAAATACTGTCAGTGCTGGTCATCGTGCACTTTCATAAATCTGCGATGTTGGCATCCCACACACACACCAGGCAAACATCAAATTTTGTAGGGGGACTGCACGAGGGTGCAATAATCACAGCTGTTTCGTGTCAGCATTCAGAAAGCTTACAATGGAGTTTTATTCAATGAGCCGTTCCTTTTGAAATGCCATTAGAGATATTTGCTGGGAGAAACTGGCCTCGACTAATCGTATTTAATTTTTTATCTAATGCACTGTGGGAGCAGCAGGGATATGCGTGAGACGGAAACAAGCAAATGGTGTTTGTTTAGAGCAAATAAACTTTGAGTAAGAACTGAATCTGTTCCCTTCTGGCCACGGTTGGAGAACTACAGGCAAGTCCCTATGGAGTTCTGTGGGGAGTCAAGTCCTGATTTTAGAGATGGGTGCTCTTGGAGACCTTGAGGAGAGAAGTGCCATCTGATAGACGCAGAGTATGTTCCTGTGAAACCATTCCCATCCCATCCACTTTTAGCCATGATAAATGAGGTTCAGAGGGTGTGAATGCTCCCCAGCTCACCAGGGGAGGCCTCCAAGCCTGGATGACAGCTCGAGAAGGCTTCAAAGACTTCTAAGACGTTAAACTGTGCGAAGTGAGAAGCCCATGTCCCTCCTCGTGGCAGCAGAACCTCATCTGCAAGGCTGCTGGAGCTGCCCCACATGAAAAATTATGGGTGGTGGGAAAAGACAAGAAGCCAAAAGAGAATGGGAAGGAAGGCATGACAGAAAGCAAGACAGGAGGTAAAAAATAAAGCCGGAACTAGAGAGAGCAGCAACGCTTAGTAATGATGTGAAATGATGTTTATAGTAGTTATTTAGTGAATGCAGGGCACTTCCCAGATGCTGTTTTCTTGGGCTCGTTAGCCTGTATCCAGGGCAGAATCGGAGCTTTCAGCACAAGGGTCTTGCACAAGAGTGAGCTGTTTCTGAAATGCTTCTTTCCTGTCCAGCATAAACTCAGCGTTGCACAGGACTGAAAAATTACATGTCAGCCCTACAAAAATAATTAGTTTTTAAAAATTATAGACTTGATAGTTTCTGGTATTTATTATACTCACAAGCTTTCTCTCCACAGCCCTAAGGCTTAGACATACCTTTTAAAGCAAATATATATGGAAACCGAGATCCTTATGTGTTGAAATAATCCACCAGCTGTGATTTTAAGAAAAAATGTAACCTGAGAGTCACAGTAGAAATATGAGAGCTGGAAAACACTGCAAATTGAGTCTGGCATCAAAGCAGTGCCAGGCTGTATCTACATGGTCTTTAGCGAGAAGATAAGAGCACATTTTATCAGCAATCTGAGCTGGCTGGGTACATCCAGTTCCTCTCTGAAAACCCTTTTAGGTGTTTGCATCATGCTGAAGTCATCCCATTAACCTTTTCCAGGACAGGCTGGCCATGTGGAGGTACCTGAGATGGGACGTGTAGTGATATAAATACTGGGAAAGGTGGTTTGGGTTCCTGGGCTCGGGTATGGCACAACCCTGACACTGTTGAAATAACCTGCCCATCAATAGACGAGAGGTGGCTTCAAGGACTTGATCTTGGAGAAAGTTGGCGTGAAGGAACATATTTCATGTTTCCTTAGGAAGTTCTGAGTGGTGTCCTAAGCTGGGTAGACACACTGTTTTCTCGTGCAATAAGTGATTTCCCCAACGTGTTTGCATGTGTGAGGGAGAGCAATTTTGTATTTATTGAGATGGGGCCACAGCAGGAGTAAAGCAGAAAAAGGCATGTCAGAGTTGGGATTTATTACCAATACAGTAATGCCATTTTCTTTTCATTTTGACCATAATGCTGTCCTGAGCCTCTGCCAGACTTCAAGAGTAGAGTCATTCGAGAGTCGACCCCCTGCTTTGCACCCTTCATTTTTCTCACTTTGCAGGTTTTGACTGAGCTAATGCTTTCCGGGAAAAAAAAAGACTTATTGATTAGAATGAAGTGGCTTGCAGCATCTGGGCTTTTATTGGTTGAGTTTGTGAGGTGTTTTTAGCCATTTGGTAGAGGTGCAGGTAGTGTTTGTTCTAATATATTTAGTAAATTCTGCTGGCTTCTCTCCCTGGGTTTCTCAGAGCTTTCTCACTTCATCTGCTCCCCTTGTCATCGTCCCAGAGCAGTCCTGGTAGGACTGAAGCATCTGGCCAGATCACCTCAGCTGCTCTGAAGAGTATTCTTCTCCTCCACATTTTAATTTGCACCTTGTCTTTCATTCAAAAAAACCCGCTGAAAATAGCCATCAACCCTTATCTCCACATGATTTTTGTTATTACCTAGATTTTATAGCTAAAAACAAGTGGATATCCTGTTAGGATGAACTAGGGCAAGCTTTGTTTCATCTTCTTCTTCAGAGATGTCCCACCACAAGAAGTCAGAATCAGGGATAGCAATGAGCATGCGTCTGATGACATCAATCAAAGGAAAACTTCAGAATACAAAAAACAATCAGAAGAAATCTTTATAATCGTATTTCTGTACACTCAAGTCTGTGGTGATGATGCTTTATGCTGTTTCGTTGTTGTGTTCTCCAGTGTAGTTAAAATATATTAAATAAGGATTATGAGGATAGTGTTAGTGACGCTACAAAGCCACATGAACACTGAACTGAGGCTCTCTGGAGTTTTTCCTGTTGCCTTCAGAGACGTGTTAGCGAAGAGAGGTTGAGAGATGTGTGTTTAGCTGGTGTTGCCACCTAATTCTTTCTCCCTCATGGCTCACCAACTCCTCTTTCCGCTTCTATTTACACCTCACAGTATGGTCCATCAGGTGAGGTATGTGCAAGTCACTTGGGAAATAGGTGGCACTTTGTACCTACAGAAGAGTCTTGACTCAGAGATTGAAGTGTGAAGAGAAAGTAGAGGTGTCTATGACCAGGGGCACAGTTTGGGGCTTTTAGATTTCTCCTAATATTACAGGAGATAAGCACAGAATGAGACCAATCTGATGATACTTTCAGTCTGCCTTTTCAGCTATGGAAACAACGTGAAATATCTCCAAAATGGTTTCTCTCTTGTGGGACTTGCAAGCAATACAGATATTCTTGAAATCACAACTATCTGATCTGAGTGCGGTGAGAGCGCCAGAAAAGGACCAAATGATTAAAACAGGAGCTGTTGTGGTTACCACAGTCCGTTGATTCTGTAAATTGTGTGTGTGGTGCCTTCCCAGCTGAAGAATTTATATTGCCTAGGAGATTGAGATAGTCTCGAAAGTGGCTTTCAGATAATGTTAGTGACCTTCTAACCCGTGTTAGCACATTTCCTTTAACTCTGGAAGCTGCTAATCTTGCTAATACAAATAGCAACCTGCAGCTTAACATTTCTCAGTTGTGTGAGTCATAAGCAGTGGGTTTCAGCAATTAGCCTCCCCGGAGCCCTACGATGTTCATACAGGGTCTTGATGTTAAACATCAATAGTATGAGAACTACATAACATACATGAGAAAAAGACAATCCTACTCCTTTTATTTTCAGAAGAGGAATCTAGAAACTAGATTGTTTTTACTAACATTTTTTTTCCAGTTGAGATATGAAAGCAAGTGCAAATCAGCAAATGCAGTGAGATAAAAAAAAATAAAAAAAATTTTTAAAAAGTCACCTTAGAAAATGAGCATCCACTAGTCCTCAAGCTAAAAGGCAGCCGGAAATATTGGGAAAATAACTCTTTCTAAGATGCCCCGATTTATCGAAGCACTTATCTGCACAGCATGGAGAAAGCAAGCCCCTGCATGTGTCAGTCTGGGGTGTGTAGGTTTGTGTAAGGGAGAAAAAACACATCTTAAGGAAATGTAAGGAATAATTTGTCTGTGGTTACCGACAACAGAAGAGAGAGATAAACAGCTGTCTTTTTTTAATCAAAACTGCTGCGTGCTCAGACATTTAATGACAATGTGCACATTGATTATGGAGTGCTGGGTGCAGAGTTGCTTTGAAAAAATATGAAGGAGTGAACTATTATTTTCTAGTAGAAATTAAGAACTGCATTGTGCCTTAATGTGGATGTTCCTCTCTAAATCACTTAGTTCTCTTCAGAATGCTCAATCTTGCAAATGCCTCCCTTTAATGAGTTAAGTAGTTGTTTTACTCAGCTTGTGATGTGGAACCGTGTGTAGTCAGTGGTCAAACCACATGTGCCGGACAGTTATAAATAGAAATATTACAAGGAGGAAAAAAAATAGGGTGTATGTTTTTAATTAAAAGGAAATATAAGGAAAGTGATTTGCAGAATAAGAAAAAAAAATATAGCTGTTTTTCATCAAATTATGTTTTCACTTTCCTGAACTAGGGCAATTGTTAAATTCCTGGTAAGTGAGGAGTGTTCAGCTATCATAAGTAGTCTTCTGCCCAAAGGTCCCATTGTACTTTATGTATAGTCATTCATTACAGCTCCCAAAGTAGCTGCCCAATATTCTGTTTCCCCTTCACAGATGGTGAAACTGTGGCACAGCAAAGCAGCATGACTTGATAAATCCAGATCATGTGTCCTGTCTAATATCTTAAACACTGGAAATTCCCAGCCAAGATTGGCTGCCAAAGTTATCTCCTTGGGAAAAAAAGATTTCTAAATTTAAAATATAGATGAAACTCGATGAAAAAGCTGGTCCTGGGTGCAGCTGCAGAGAGTTTGGGAGGAGCTGTACAGCAGCCTGAGCCTCCCGGTGCTGTCTGGTCAGGATCACACACGCAGCCCACGGAGATGCTAATGGTGTGAGGACGTGGCCCTTGAACACCCTATCCACCTTTGTATGGTCACTCTTATAAAATAAGTGCCTAAAGAGTTCCTCAGTCATTTAAGGAAACAGAGAAACCACAGCTCAGACCCTCCCCACAAGACCTGACAATGCAGTAGAACAGAAATCCAGACGATGATTTCTGAGTTTCCCCTTTGGTTGTTTTTTTTGTGCATAAACTTTGTGAATATAAAGGTGAGCGAAGTTCTGCGAATAGGGTGAAATCCTCAGAATGCTCATCATAGTTGTTTCGGTTTTGTTTGTTTTGTTTTCATTTTAATACAGTCTAAATTCAAGCAAGACTGAGATAAGAAATTGCTTTGGCATAGCTCATACCTGAACATAACTACTCTTTCTTTGACTATATTAAGCCTCAGGAAAAAGCTTCTGAGACAAACCACCTACCTTAGGTATTTCTGTGGTCCATATCACTGTGGTATGCAACCATATCACGATCTTTAATAAACTCGTCTCCATTTTGTTAGTTGGTAGAAAGTCGTATTACTCCCATGTCACGCAGAGGGAAGCAGGACAGAGGTTAAATAACTTGTCCAGAGTAAGAAAGCAGGCATTGGGGTCACACTTTTTCAAAACAGCGTTGTGAAAGCTTTGGACTCTTCTTCTTTCTGGGGTAAATAACAAAAGCAGCATATTTAAAGTCGGAGCACTCCAACCCAAGAACCTTCAGTAACACCCAGGTTCATGGGTCTTGTGCAGCAGATGCACGACATCAGGCTGAGAACTTGTCCCATCAGAGTGTCACCGGGGCTCCCCACATGCTTCAGTGTGTCCACCAGCCTCGGTAGGCTGGACCCAACTGTGCAGTAAAGCCTGCACCGGAGTCCTGACTCCAGATGAAAGGATGACACTGCAGAGGCTGGTTGTGCAGATAGCATTGGGTTGGCTTAATTATTCTGTATCCAGCAGAAAGAATATCTTTACATACTGTGTCTTGCTGGAAAGCAGCACCTATTGAAAGATATGGAAATGTGCTTATATGTTTTAATATAAACGTAGATGGTGTTACTTTTAGATATTTTAACAAACCCTCTTCTTGGTGCCTACCTTAGTGGTCTCTTCCTGTACTCAGCCATCAACATTTTTTCACAGCCCTCTTACACCTGTATTTTTATTTTCCCCTCAGTCCTTTCACGTTTTTGACTTACGGGCCACTTACAGACCTTACACAACTGCAGACAAGGGTGTTGATTTTCTGAGGTTTCAAATTTAACCTGTGCTGGAGATTGTCCCCTCCTCTGGACAGCACTAAATCTGTCCTGCCAGAGATAACTAGTCCTTGGAGCCCATAGCTGTACATCTGAAAAGAAAAATGTTTTGCCTCTGGAATGGATTAGATTGCACCACATGGCAGATAATTTCAAAACATTTTCGAGGAAAACATCCCTTTGGGTCTGTCACAAGGTCAGCACTGGTGAAGGACACACGGCAGCGTGTGATGCTGTCGATGCACCTCCAGGATCTCCGAGTAGTGAGGTGGGGGGACACACAACCTGCCTTGGCTGCAGCTTGGAGGGCTCATTGTTTAATTGGACAAGGAAGAGGAAGGGTCTTTCTCCCTTTTTACTCCATAATTCAGGGGATTTATCACAGACCAACACAGAAAACTAAAGGAGGGGAGATTCAGGCAAGACATGAGGAAGAAATTTTTGCCCCTGAGGGTTGTGAGAGCCTGGCCCAGGTTGCCCAGAGAGGTGGTGGATGCCCCATCCCTGGAGACATCCCAGGCCAGGCTGGACGGGGCTCTGAGCAACCTGGTCTGGTGAAGATGTCCCTGCTCATGGCAGGGGTGGCACTGGATGAGCTGGGAGGGTCCCTTCCAGCCCAAACTGTTCGATAATTCTCTGTGTTGGCCCATGCAGAAGCCCTGTCTGTTGGCCGGGCATCAGCTCGGTGAGCAGCGCGTTCGGCAGACGTGGTAAATCGATTTTTCTAGAGAGAGAGAAGTGCTTTGCTACGGTGCTGTCTTTACTAATGTATATTCTTCTGCTTTCCATCAAACAGTCAATGAAGGCTCAGGTGAAACCAATCAAAAAGAGACATCGACCTGTGACATTTGCCAGTTTGGGGCAGAGTGTGACGAAGATGCAGAGGATGTTTGGTATGGTAATTTGGTCTACTCTTCTGTTTTAATGAATGCTTTATTATTTAAAGTACCGTGGTTTAGAAAGCATTAAAAATATTAGATACTCAATTTTCTGCACCCAGAGATTCATCACATAGTGATTGAGGTGGTTATTGCTCTGAAAAAAAATGTATGAAACAGTCTGGTTTATAATTTTGGAACATGCACAGTTTAGACAAAGCCTAGAAACACAGTTATCCATTTTGTTGCTGTTATAACTTATGTTATTCCATCTGGGGTTTTATAGCTTTATACTTTGGTAAAAATAGAGTTGGGAAAAACAATTGACCTAAAGCTTTTCCCGTTAGAAAGTATCATTAGTATTATCATAATGTTAAATCATGTGTGCCATTAGAAATGCCGGGAAAGCTGTCTCGGATTTTCCTAGTTGCTGGAGTTGAAGGACCTAACCCTCAAGTGTATGAAATAATCAGCGTACGTTTAGACACTTTCTCAATTGAAATAGTTTTATTTTTTAAAAGAAGTTTTGAAAGTATTCTTTATTATTATTATTATTATTATTATTATTTTAAAGCTTAACCACGTAAGCTGAAGGGAAATAATTCTGTCTACTCAGATTTTTTTTTTCGTTGTGCTTAGAAACTATGTGAATATATATGAAGTCAACTTTAAGCTAATTTTGTTGTGATTTTGGAACAACCAATAGATAAAATAGCTGCTATTTAGAGCTCTACTTCTAACACTGTCTTAATGCCAAGCCTCATATTTCTGTCTAAGTAATGAATACAAATTTAGAGAAACAACAAAATAATGGTGCGAACATTAGAGCTGTTGTCTGGATGATGCTCCTGAAGCTATGGACTGTTGGTAGCTAAAGGGTTGGCACAGAGGCTGGACAGTGAGGTGTCAATACAGCAGTATTGCCTGAACTTGAACTTGGATGGTAAGAATGGAGAAAAAAAAATAAGTCAATGGATGAAGGAACGAATGAACATGATAACTGATCCCAGCATTGGGCAGCTGTCCTCATCCAGGCAAGGCATCCGTGCACTGGTCAGGTATGAAATTACAGATATTTCTGCTGTTCAATGAAGAAGCTTAGGAGTATGGTCATGTATTTGTGCTTGTTTTGGTCTTGCCAGGCTTTTTATGACCTGTGGTCCTTGTCTTTAAAAACCACCAAGTAAACAAACCATAGAGGCCTTGCTCTGGCTCCGGTCATCAAAAGAACTTGTGGTGTTGAAAAACAGGAGCAAGATGCATCGTGGTTATAGGTTTGTAATAACATGATGAGATTTGTGTGGAAGAAATTGCTTGATTTTGACTTTGCTTAAGGAAATTAGCCCAGGTGTCAGGATTTTCATTGTCTCCTTGACCAGTTGTCCTTGAGAGTTTTGGTGGTGCAGTATAGCAACAAAACCATGGTAAAATTAATATATCAAAATTCACAGTCTAGTGCTCATGTTTTCATAATTAAGTGCACTTCCAAATTGGAAGGCAGGAGAAGAGAGGGGCAAGGAATAAAATTAGCTGCAAGATAACATTATTAATCATAGGCACTGAGTAGCGGTGTTGATTTTTTTTTTCCAGAAATAGCTCGATAAAATTGCCTGATCCAACTTACCCCAGTAATGTTCCCACTGCAGCTTTTGCACTATCTAATTCCTCTCCTTTCAAACAACTTGGCTTATCCAAAGCAGCATACAGACTGCGGGAGCTGAAGGTCTCAATCGTTATTGACAGGCGGTCTTTCTGCCGGGGAAGATGCAGGGAAGGGCATTTACTGGGAAGATGCCACCAGCCAAACTGTTAAAAGGCAGGAAAGCAGATTTCCAACCACAAGTACAAAACCCGTGTAAAGCCTGTTAAAGGTCTGCTTTGAAGTAAACAACTTCGCATGCCGTAACAGAGCCCCGTTTTCCTGTCCCTGCCCCCGATTAGTCTTGGATAAATGTCTTTCTGAAAAATGAGCCTTCTGGGTGTTAGCTCTTTGTTATTCTGATTTCTAGAATAAAAGAGGACTATGTATGGGGGGCATAGATCCTTCTTTCAAATGTACGTTAATTGAATTTCCATGTTTGGCACCAGATAGACATATTCCCCCACTCTCCCTGCCAAGATCTGGTGTGCAGAAAATGTCCTTAGATTAAGTGGGAAAAGAAATTTCAGCTTATTACTTGATTGCTGTTTTTTTTCTGAGGATCAAATTTCGGATGTAAGTAGGGCTCCTTTAGCTGCCTCACCTGACTGATGAGCTCTGTAAAATCTAAATGGGGTCAGTGGGTCCCTGCGGCCCCGGGACCTGTGGTCACAGGGTGACACAGGCTTTGTCCCCTATCAGTCAGCAGCGGTTTGAGGCTGTGGGGTCAGTGCCTGATCCATCCCAGGTAAGAGGGATGCGAGCTGGTAGCAGAGCCAGAGCACAGAAAGCCAGAGATACAAGGCTGGCTGCTTGCCTAATATTTCTAGGGTGCCAGAGCAGATCAGAGAAGAGAGCACAGGTGTGATGGCAGATGTGGTGGGGCTGCTGATGATTTAAAGCGACAATTAACATTATTCTGCATTGCCACAGTGTTATTCCGCAGTCCCTTACCTCTGGTTTAAGTCTTTTTTTTTTTTTTTTTTTTTATTGTTCATTGCCACTTGTCACTCAGCTAAATTGTGCTATTGTACAGTATCACCATTATTTTTAAATCTCTTTTATTTGTGTAAAATCAATCTGTTAATGGCTGGACTCCTGGGATTCTGATGGGGGTTTGGCACATAGAAAACTACTTGAAGGGGTAAGATATGTGTTTGAACATTTTCTGGAAAGTACAAAGAAAAAGCAGAAAAGAACACACTGTAATAACAGGTTTTCTGCAACATGGTAGAGCACATATGTATTATTATCCTATTCTGTAGTTTAATATCACAAGAGTGAATGCAATTTGGCATTCCATTAGTGAATCTCTTTCTCTAGGTTAAAAACGAAGACTGTTCAGTTGAAAGTCTTTAACATCTTGCTTCTTTAATATGTGAAAGCTTCTTGTCACTTAAGAGGATCGTGCATTACTGGCATTATTCCCACCTTTAATGCATTTTGCACCAGTGGGCTTCATGAATATTTAAAGCAGGGCAGTGGCTATGCTCTTTAGCTCTGGATTGCAATCTATTGGTAAATCAGACATTTGGTGTTGCTTACTTTGGTTTTATTTTCTGAGCTGGCTAAGGAATAATTGATTTTGTAAGGCAGGGCTACTCAACGTAGCACTCTGAGAGACAGACTTAAAAGGAAATGAAGAATGAAGTGTAACATTCTGAACCGTGGTGTATTTCTAAGATCTTCGAAAAAGCATCTATGAAATACTCGCTGTATATAAATAGTACTCACTAAATGGAGTGCCTGCTGAACTGCTAAAGTGGCTTAGTGTCGGTGCAGAACCACGTCAGAAACCTGGGTTCCCATATTAATCTCCTCCTTATGGGCCACTGAGGAAATAAGAGCACGCTCTATACTGGGCAAGCCATGATTTGGATGGATGCTGGGCAATGATTTCAGAGGCCCGTGATGAGTCCAAATAAGTAGAAGGAGATAAATAATAGGAAAAACCCTTCTGTTGAATTTCCTGTTGGAAAACGCCAAGAAGAGAGGACAGGAGTATTTTCTTAAAACAAGATTAAAGCCTGCAAACCTCTGACTTGCAGAGTTAATCAAAATCAAAATGATGAATTGGAGTTAAATATGCATGCTTTGCCTTTGAATTTCAATATCAGCAGGTCAGCCAGCAGCAGCCTCGAAGTGCAGGATTGCCCAGAACAAGATGAGGAGGCCATCTCTGCAGATTGCTCCTCTGCCTTCCTCTTCCTCCCTCCTGGAGGTTGCAGGTGGAGGAGAGAGGCAGGAGGTGCCTGACCTGAAATGGGCCACTCGAGAGTTTGCACCAGTGATAAAAAGGGGCATAAATATCCCTGTTGCATCCCACAACAGGATCCCACACACCCCAAGGACTCCTCCTTGGCTTGGGCATAGGGATCTGTGCTCTGGTGTAGGCACCATGCTTGCGGTAGGCAACTTTCCTCCCGCCTTGTGAACCTGGTTCATGCTGGAGTGACCTTTCCCATTTCTCTCGAGTGGACATGGATCCCAAGTGGGCAGGTTCAGCTCAGGAGAAGATGCTGAAGCCATTCTGTGGGGACACTGTGTCCCTGATGTGAATATGAGGAGAAGCTTCTTTACTGTGAGGGTGCCAGAGCACTGGAACGGGCTGCCCAGAGAAGTTGTGGAGTGTCCTTCTCTGGAGACATTCAAGACCCACCTGGACACATTCCTGTGCCATCTGCTCTGGTGAACCTGCTTTAGCAGGTGGGTTGGACTAGGTGATCTCCAGAGGTCCCTTCCAACCCCAGCCATTCTGTGATTCTGTGACGGCCCAAAGCTGGGAGCTTGGAGGAGGACATCTGGGTTGGAATGGAGGATCTCAGCATGTTCAGTGTGTAGGTCAGTGGATGAAGGAAGGAGCACCGGGCTCAGTTGTCGTGCAGCTGGGTGGCATTCCCAGGTGAGGTGGTGACATTGCACCGTAATTACAGCAGGTCCCTTGTGTCCTGCACTTCTTTCCGCATGGCTGGAACAATAAACTCCACTTCCCCAGAGCAGACAGTCACACACACACAGAGAACATATTAAGAAGATGAACTGTTTCTGTCCTTTATTTCATATATTCCTGCTAATCACTGATACATCTACTTGGGGTAAATGTTCCTATAAGGCAAGTGAACAGTCTGCAACACTTTAGGATGGCGAAACTGCATTCTCATGCAAATAAGCGGCACTGTACATGGGAGATATTTGTGCAAATCATGCAGCTGCCATCAGCAGCGACCCCTGCAATCAATATTGCTCTAGCAATCAATATTTATCTTTATTATAGTATAGAAAGAAAACATATAAAAGAAAGTAATGATTTTGCTGGCTTTTCAATCCACACAGCAATTAGGTCAGTCAGCTTTGGGTCCCTTCCCCCTTCAATCAGTAGCTTTCAACCAGAGCATCTGCAAACAAGATGCTGTACTACGACGAAGTACTAAAAGGTAGTTTGAAAGCTCACATACGTTACATGGGTATTGGCTGCTTCGTGTTCAGCAGTGTGTATAATAACTATGTGTGACCTACTTGTTCCAGAGGCAGAAACAATGAGCTGTTTTAACATCTCAAATGTCCCATGCATTATACGGTAGATATATCGCTGTTTTCTTTTAGAGAAAAAGTAGATTTTCCTTCATGGCTACATATAACACATGGACTTGTGGTTCAAATAAACACAGAAATGGAATCATACAGTTTAAAAAAGCAACCCTGCGAAAGACTTAAATTTCTGCTTAACTTGAGATCATACCTTAGGCACAAAGTGAAGCTGCTGCTGCATAAATCTTCACGTGGAACTTAGTAGTCATGTCTAATAACAGTCCAGGCAAGGGATTGCAGAGGAAAGTCAAGAGACTACAGGGCGCAATCTCTGCATCGCATATCAGTGGCCAAGTGGCTTACACCGTCCTACGGCTATGTTGCTTATCTTAGACACGGCCTCATAACAGAACAACTTGTGGTGCCTGCCAGAAATTAGCCCAGTTAACTGTAAACGTTTCATTTGGTGCGTGTTCTATGGTTAAAAGATTTTGAAATGAAAGGAAAGCGGCTGACTTCTAGTGTTACCATTGAGACACCTTGTTGAGATAACTGTAGAGATTCTGTGCAGTGGGCTGAGAGTCAGCAACACTGTAAAAAAAGTAGCCCAAGCAACAAGATTTGAACTGGAAATTGGTCAGGGAAGGATTTTGCAATGAAACACAAAGCATCAGGAACATTAGAAAAAGTGAGATGACACCTACCTGTTCATACATGACATTTTAATTATTAAACCGGCTCAGAGGAAAGGCCAGGTTGGTGACCTTCACAGGAGGCTCGTCAGCCAGACCTGCTGTCTGGGTATGAGAGCTGAATAGAAAACCTGGACATGGCCCTTAATTTGGGCTGTGGAAAGAAATGCCATGCGAACTGGCACAAAAGCAGGAAAAGGAGCAAAGTACCGAATCGTAGCTTGGCTTGTTCACAGGACAGACAAGAAGAAAGCTTCAGCAGTTCCAGCTTAGGTCAGAGCTTCAGGCTTACTTGCAACTACTGTCTAGATATCATCTAAGAGTTGGAAAACAAGGTCCCCAGGTGAGCATTGCATGAACACCACAATTCCCATCGGGTTTCTCGCTGGTGAGCTACCAAGCTATTGTAGGACTCAACTTAAAACTAGCCCAGTTGAAGAACTGACTTTGTGCCCAACCATGGCCAGAGAAAGATCCCCACTGGCTTCTAAAAGACATTAAATCAAGCCAAAGATACATGTTTTTTCTCTTTCTCAGCAACGAGTCTGCAGAAAGAGTGGGGGAAGAGATAGGAACAAGGAGTTAGCTTTATGTTCAAAGGATGTTTCTGTATGAGCAACTTATGATCCTGTCTTTTTTGAGGAGTAGGAAGTAGGAATGAGCACATTGTATTTCTAAACTGAATGCACTACTAGAAAGTGCTTGGCTAGAAAGTTAATGCTTGGAAAAATGATGGCTTGTTTGACCATCTGGTGAAGTTGTTGTACTCTACATATATTTTATTTGGTTTTAGTTAAAAACAGCCATTTTTCCCAGTCAGATAGGTTTCAAAAAATCACCTTACCATCTTTGCCTATTTAATGTTGAAGTGATGCTGATTCTCAACTCCCTTAGGATGGTGGTTTGGAGAATTTGACCTTTTCATCCATTGAGTCAATGCAGTCCTTCAGAGACTTATGTTCGTTTGACAAACTCTTGCCTTTCCGTATTTGCAGGATTTATTTTATTAATAACATTCTAAAAAAAAAAATGTTTTAACGTAAGCCAAGATTGTGTGGAGTTACTTATAATTCATCGTGTTTTATTACCAATACACTTTGGAACACTCTGGTAAATAATTCAGCCTACACAAAGAAATTGGCTATATTTTCTCTATACATCGAGGAAATCTGTCATGTAAACTGTATTTCACATCTCTAAATGTTCTCAGACAAATGCAACTCCACGGTGTGTTCCATTTGTACCACTCACCCGAGGAGGTCTTTGAGGGACCCTATGCGACACATACATTTCTTATCCAAAAACTACAATCCCTAATGTTTGGGTTTGTAATAAAAAAAGATCTTTTGCAATTACAGCAAAACTCGCCGTGTGTCCAGGGGATAATACCCTACACAGTCATAAAGCTTATAGGCTTTTTTCCTCGTGCTCCTCTTTTCAGATGCTGAGCCAAACTTGCTTTTCAGTTTCAGAAGGTGAACTTTCGGCTTATGGAAATCAGTGAAAGTTATTCCACTGACTTCAGGGAAACAGAAGTTCTCTCCTGGTATCATAACCATGGAGTAACTTCTCAGTAGCCAGTGGAGCCTTTTGCTGGCAGAAGGAAGAACAGGCTCTGTTGGAGTGTAAATGCACAGTCATTTACAGAGTGCAAAGGAATAACTTCGAAACTGTGATGATAAAAGCAGAATTGGGCTTACTGACTGCTTCAGTTGCTTCAGAGGAAATATTGATTTGTGAAAAGCCAAAAATCGCTTCTGAGATTTTGGGGGGCTTTTCTTGTCTTGGTGCCGTGCTCCTGTAGGAGCAAGACACAAATTATTCTGAAATTTAAGGGGAGGAAGGCTTGTCAGACATGTAGAGCTGTTACTTGTCTTAACATTAGTCTGTCAGCACTGGAATTGGAAAAAAAAAAACCTTGCAATAATTTTAAAAGGTGTGACTCGAAATAGCCAGATTTTCCTGTTAGGTTTCCATGGCCAAGATGCTGGCCCCTATGTATGGCATGCAGCGTGTGGCTGAGAGGCATAGAGGGATGGGTGGGCATGGCAGAGAAGGCTGGAGGGATGGACCAGGAAAGGAAGGGAGTGGGTTTTGGGGACAGACCTGAGGTGTTTTGGGGATAGCCTCTGCCTGGCTCGGAGGCTGAAATGCTCCTCTCAATGCAGAGCAGACGAATTAAATATTTATAAGGCAGGAGCAGCTGGAGGACGTGTGGGGTGGCAGCTGGGCTGGCACTGAGGTGATGTGGCCGTGGACGGCGCTAACGCCGATCTGTGCTTGTTCCGAGAGCGCACGTGCGTGGCTGGGCACTGTGTGAGATGCCAGCAGCATCCCTCTCTATTTCCAGGAATTTTCCATGCACAGATCAACGTATACACATGACAGCATGGTAGAGAGCAACCATTTTATGCATCCAATTTTGCAGTTTTCAGTCGTAGGTAGGAAAATGTAGCAGCCTTCCGAGCGCACACACCTTTATTTGCATTTGAAGGGATGATTTTGGCAGTCTGATTTGTGTTCTTGCTGTAACACAGGGTGTTGTAAAGATCACGCCTGGTTCCTGATGTGCCATGGGAGGAACACACAAGGATCCTTTTTGGTTTTGCAAGGTGGCAAAGCCACCACTGGGCTGTGTAACCCCATGGCTGGGAGAGCCTGGGCTCTTGAGGCTGAACGAGTGCACCTAAGGGATAATATGACAACGCACATCAAATATTAATGTGCATTGACACATAATCGTCTGCGTACATCAGGGCATTACAGCATGAAAGAGCAAGTGCAGAGACCTTGGAGAGCAAAGCGCTTTTGCACCTTTTCTTTCAGTTTTCTTTCCTCCTTTCCATTATTTAAAAATAAGCTTTCATCCCTCCATGGCCCCCCATTTAGCCAAAGTCATACCTTAGTAGTAAACTGAGCAGTGCCTTCAGGACGGCCTATTTAGTCGCAATAAAAAGCCGATTGGGCTAATGCGCAATCAAGAAAGGAGTGACATTTATTGCTTGGGTTTTATGATGCTGTGAACCGAGCAAGATTTGGAGCCTTACAGTGCCTTCAGGGGGCAGGAGATCACCAGCAATGAATTGTATTTATACCTTTTCCAATTTCCTACTAGCATTTTAGCAATAAATAGGCTGTGTTGTTACTGAATTTTATGTAAGTATGTTTATGAAAGCAGGAATGCGACTTGTAGCTCAGAATTACGTGTTGGCTAAGTAGATCAGCAGAGAGAATAACTATTTAAAGCACTGAGAGCGCACTTTCCAATTTATTATCAAATGTCTTAATAGAATGCTTCATCTCTTCCATCCCACTTTATGTTAACTATTAAATTAAAACTGCATCCATTGCAGAAGGTCGGAGGCTCCTTCACACACCCATGTTGGAATATCAAGGCCACAATTTGTTCACATACCAAATCCGTTAAAAATACATCCCACGCGTTAAATACAAGCCTGAGGAGAATGCATTAGGAGTCAAGGCGCAGGGCTGACCTCAGCTGTCCCAGGCCCTGCAGGGTGGCAGGTGTCCCCTCTCCACCGTGTCCCCATCTCTTGCCCTGGTCCTTTCCCACCTGCAAGTCGCAGCTGAAAGCCTGGGTGAGATGTGCCCAGCCATACAGACTTAATTGCAGCCCGTTTTGTAATGAAGCTCTCCCCTTCGGAGGAGCAGGGGTGCTCCGGGGATGCTTGTGGCACATCCCTTTGGGGAATTGCATCCACTGATCCCTGCCCCAGATCTCTAGAATCATAGGATCACAGAACAGTTTGGGTTGGAAGGGACCTTCCAAGCTCATCCAGTCCAAGCCATGAGCAGGGACATCTTCACCAGACCAGGTTGCTCAGAGCCCCGTCCAGCCTGGCCTGGGATGTCTCCAGGGATGGGGCATCGACCACCTCTCTGGGCAACCTGGGCCAGTGTTTTACAACCATCTTGTTAGTTTGCTGGCAAGGATGTGTCCTTGAGATTACACATTTAATTCATCTGTTCATCCTCCTTTCCCTGGCAGCAGTACTTTCCCTTGGGGCTTGCTCCCAAAAGCTGCTGTGGTCAGCATGAGGCAGCATCCGCAGCCAGTAAAAATACCTAGTTTTGTACAGGAACTTTCACCTACAGACCTGAGTCCTCTGAGGGAAAAAAGGGTCCCTACTGCTCTCTCCTTCTTGCACATGCAGCAGTTTGCTCAGGTCCCAGGCTCATACTCACAGGCTGAGATCTCATCTCACCACCGTGCAGGATGATGTGGGGTTATCTCACTTTATTTGTGTATATGCAGGAGGTGCAAGCAATGCCTGAAGGAAAGCCTGGAAGGGTGTCCCCTTCAAATTTCATTAAACAGCTAGCCTGGATTTAGTTTTGTACTGTATGGCATCTTACTGAGCAGGGCAGCCTGGCACACACAGCCCGCTCAGATGGCGCTGCCTCGGGCAGGTCTCCTTGGAAGCGGGAGCGAGACAGATGTGTTTGAGGATGCAGAGCAGTTTCTGGTGAGAACGAGTCTGATTTTGCATGAGTGGAGGGAGTCTTTGCAAGGAAGAATTATTTTACCATGGTTTTCTTCTCACTGGTTTAAGGAAAGTCACTCCTAAGCCTTGCCTTCCCCACTGACAGTGGATAGCTCACGTACTGCATGGTTTTAGAGTGGATATGAGGAAAAATTTCTTCCCGGAAAGGTTTGTCGGGCATTGGAACAGGCTGCCCAAGGCAGTGGTGGAGTCACCATCCCTGGAGAGGTTTAAAAGATGCAGAGATTAAGTTCTTAGGGACATGGTTTAGTGCGGGAGTTAGGTTGTGTTTGGACTCAATGATCTTGAGGGTTGCTTCCAACCAAAATGATTCTGTGATTCTTTGTTGTTAACAAAGGCATTACCAGACATTTGCCATTGGTCCCAGCCGCTGCCACAGTTCTTCATGAGCAGACCGAGCCTTCCTGGATGGCAAGGTCCACGCTGGGACCTGCACCTAGATGGTGTCCTGTGGTTCCCACCAGCCACTGCAATATTCCCACTGGTGAAATGCCGGGATTCAGGGGAACAATTGTCCTTATCCTGCTGCCTTCAAGATAGGAGCGAACAGTATCAGCAGTCTGAGGCACACAGCGATAAAATGTTCGTGAAGGACAGCCTGAAATGTTTACAGAGGGAAACAGTCAGCAAAGCTTTGTTTTAGCACAGACTACAGAGACGTGAAGGACACCGAGTGTAGGCAAACCATAAAAAGGCATTTATTTTATTCTATGTGCTTTAAATAAACTTCACGCGTTTGATACCTGCAGACACTTGAATTGGCATGTGAACAGAATTAGAATTTTCTTCTGTAAGTCACACAAGTAGTGTGAGGATTTTTCCATTGCTTCTCAAACACGGTCATCGGCCTTGTGATTCTCTAGTTTCTCTGTTTGGTTTTAAAGCATCCAGTCTCATAAAGACTGCTTTACACAATTTAGTTCCTTTTAAATAGGAATTATATTTTAAAAAAAAAAAAAAAAGTGAGATGTGTGTTTTACCCTAAAGGTGTTAGCATCCAATTCAATGTATGGTTTGAGGGCACTAGAGGCATCAGGAAACCAGATGAAGGTTTTATTTTAATTGGTGCTTTGAATTGTAAGAAGGAAGCAAAGGTGAAGTTTGTGATGTTTTTGGTCAAAAACTTAGTAAAGAAATTATGAGGAAAAAAAAATGAAAGAAAGTGAAGCCTTGAAAACTGGTGGAGCACAGGACCAGTGCCTCGCTGCACTGCTCCAGCTCTGGGGAGGATCCAGCGCCCGGGCAGCTCTCCTCACAGCTGCAAACGCTTTTGACATAACCTCCATGAGCCATCCTAACAAATGTGCTCTGAAAAATCCATACTTTTAAGCCTTGGTTCCCGGCGATTGCCGTAGCTCTTGGCTCTGCACTCCAGCTAGTCTCCCAGATTGTTGCATTTGGTATGCAAGGAAGGGCAGTAATAAATATATTCACCGCTTTAGTGCATTTTAGCTTGACATATGTCCAGTAAACAATATTTTGGTCTCTTGTAGTCCAAAAAAAAAAAAAGTCACTTGATTATTCAGCGCTTCCTTCTGTTATGATGCTTTGGGGTCCTTCAAATCATTTTCATTATGCACTACATAATAATAAAAATCTCTATGCAGTATGCAGATAATTCTGTGCATGGTCTCTGTGATTTCTAATTGTTTGAATAACAGGATGCGATTGAAATGCCATGCAGAAATGTTGCGTCACCCTGAGGGTACCAGGCTTTTTTTCTCCTTTTGCTCCTGGTGAAGATAAACATTTGCACAGTTGAAATAGGTAAAATATCCCAGGGAAGCCACTGTGAAAAGTAGACGTGCTAAAGCCCTTAGTGTAGAAGCTGGGCTGCAAAGGACAAAAAGGAAAAATAAATTAGATAAAGAAATAAATAAATAACAATGAATGGGAGGCACTCAAAATAAGCTGTGCTTTTTCTTCTCTTGTGATCTTAAAGCAGAAGAGAAGCACTAGCAGACCTAGCAAAGAAATATCGCGTGCTATTTTTGTGCTGCCATTATAAAATATGTATTGTGTATTGTTCTGCACTGCAGCTGAAGTTCTGCATCAGCCTCAAAACTACAGGAAAGTTTGTTTTGAAGGAGACATGCGGCGTCTCTATTCTTTAAGCCTCTTAATGATGTTCTTAAGAGTGCGGTGATAGGATTTCAATCTCCTGGCAAGCTCAGGCAGGTTGCAGAGTATGTTTCATAGAAAGCGTAAAATGTTGTGTGCCTGTGTGCATTGTGAATATATTTTGTATATACTATTAAATATATATGTTGTTCAGCTGTATGCAAAACCAGGCAATGATGCCGGGCAGTTGTGTCTCCTGGCTGGAGGCATCTTTTGGTGCCGTGCTCTTGGGCTGTGCTCAGGAGACAGAAACAGGGTACCTGGGCTTGGCCAAGCTACAAGAAATCTATGGTGGATCTTTATTGAGGGTGGCAGGACTTTACACTCAAATTTACCTCTCTGTAAAATGGGTATAATAGCACCAGGTTATTGCTGCTATAGGGCTGATTGAGATGACTGTAAAGCTTCATGGTGTATTTGTAAGTAGGCTGAGGACCAGGGAAATAAGTTGGTATTTATGTGGTCCTGTTAAGACTGATGCCAAAACAGGGATGCGTGCAAGCCCCTTGCAGCAACCAGTGTGTTTTATTTAATGCAAGGCGATAAAACAGCACAAGAACGGACTCACTGAGCTCCTGGAGATGTGCGAGCACAGGTCTGCCCAGCCTGCTTAACCTTGCCAGTCCCAGCTTAGAGCTAGTTCAAGTATCTCTGCGTGGCCTTGTGTTGAGACATCTTAAACATCCCCGAAGCTGCTGGGGTAAATGAGCGCCTCCCGACGCGCAGCTGAACCACACTACGATTTCAAATGCTGAGGCGCAACGTTAAGCCTGGCTTTATTTCCACTTACCTGCTGGTAATGTCAACAAAGAAGCCCCGTGCACCAGAAAGAAAAACCTTGCAGGAATCCAAATGATACAGAAGGCGCTTGGGGACCGATTGCCGGGCTCTTTATGCAGGCGGATACTGCCAGGTTAGCTTAAAATGGGCCTTTATTGGCCTACCGAGAGGGGCAGAGGGCTTGGAGAGGACCATACTGACATCCAACCAGAAATTCTGAGTTTCTGATAATTGTTGCTTAGTCAGAACAGGGGAAGATAAGAAATGTCTCTGGTGGAAATATCATAAATGTACAACAACCGTGTTTTTATTTATACGCTGTTTTATGGCAAAAGGGAAGGCTTTGGGCTTTTTTTTAATGCTGCAAAATGTTGTTGGGTTTTTTCCTTGCTTTTTTTATTTCTGCCTGGAGAAAATATATGGTGTGTTTAAAATGATTGCAGAATGGAGCATCGCTTTTCTGTAAAATAGTGCTCACTGAGACATGGTGGGATCTCACACTTGACCAAATTAGCATATGTGCTCAAATATCAGAGCTCTGACTAGTAAAAATAACACTAGATTTGCATTTTCACATTTTTAGCTCTCGCTTCCCTGTCTGTTTGGTTTTATGCCTTTTTTTCTTGACTGACAATTCTCTTTGTGGCAGATTTATTGCTGTTCTGCTGTTTGGACCCTGTAATCAACTAGACACTTGGCTGAAGACGTTAGTCATTTCATTAAGTACTTTTTTGCAGATATCTCAGACGCAATTTTCTGTTGCTCTGGTTCCAAAAAGCAAATGACCCATGGCCAGCAAAGTCTGAATATGAATCTTTAATAAACAGAGGTAGTACCAACAACGCTTTCAGGTTTCCAAACTGCAGAGGGCTAATTAAAAGATGTTAAATAGGGAAGAACTGCCATTCCCATCCCGCTCTGACAAAAATGTGCCTGCATCTGTTCCCAGTAAAACCGCTCTTTTAGAAGCCTTGTCTCATTTATCCTCCTTCTTTCCCATCGCAGCTATGTATGAAACCTTCCTAAACACAGATATTGCGAAGTCTTTTTTTTTTTAATTGTTTTTCAGTAATACATTGCTAAAAACAAAGACTGTATAGTTGTCTTAGGAGTAAAGATAAAGCATGGAGTAGGGTTCTTTTTATCATTGCTCTGTCACTAATGATTATACTTTATTCATGAACTAAGGAAATATAATTATAGTATTCCCCTACACTTCATGGGCAAAGAACCATTTCCTCATTTTATTGAGACACCTCCTTAAAATGCTGTTCCTCCCTCCAGCGACAGTCCTTCATGGCTATGAATCCTCTTTGGTGTCATGCTCTCTGCAGGCAAAGAAACTCTCTGTGCCCAGAAAATAATACCGTATGTTATTTGCAGAAGAGTGGGGAGTTATGAGCCTATGCGCTCACTGATGTACTCACCCATGCCTGGTTTATTGACCCTGTTAATTTTTACAGAGACTGATTGAACAGAAAGCCAAATTGGCTGCTCCAGCTTGGCCAAGCAGCCTGGTGCAGCACATTTCCATCACTGCTGGGACACGGACCTCGCTGAGGTCTGGGCAGTGTTTTTTTTCCATAGTGAAGATCTGTACGGGAAATAACTACTGGTCTTCTTCTGCGCTCTTAGCTCCTTTCCCTGGGAAGAGGAGAAACACATTATGTGGATGGAATAGTGACAACCACTCCCAAAATTCACGTGTTCCTCTGTGCTTGTTTAGGAACATTTATCACAGTTACTGCTTTGACAGGAGCTCAGAGGCAGAAGTGCCGTGACTTGCACCCCAGAAGTCAGGACCGAGTGCCCATCAGCATCTTACCTGCTCCAGGCTAAGTTCAACTCTGCCAGCCCTCACTCTCTTGTCTTCTCCAGCGTGAGGAAGAGTTTTTTTACCATGAGGGTGGTAAAACATTAGACAAGGTTGCCCAGAGAGGTGGT
>VWYH01006185.1:0-14144 GCA_013399365.1 Pampusana beccarii | reverse complement strand
GGATGGAATACCCTTATTGATCAGTCTGGATGTCAGTCAAGCTCTGCCCCATCCATGCCCCCCTTCCTCAATGCCTCATACATGTAAGCAAGGCACTCAGAATGTCCTTGGCTCTCAGACCAGAGCAATTAAAAACATTAGCTCTGTGCTGGGGTGTTATCTCTTGTTCTCAAACTAAGTCCAAATAATGAGCGTGCTAGCTATGAAAACGAAAGGTTTCTAACTGCACGAAGAAAATTAACCCATTTTCAGTCAAACCAGCACATTTGGAGACATTCAAAACCTGCCTGGATGCATTCCTGTGTAATCTGCTCCAGGTGAACTTGCTTTAGCAGGTGGGTTGAACAAGATGATCTCCAGAGGTCCCTTCCAACCCCAGCCGTTCTATTATTCTATGATCTGTGGAGATCTGCGGGACACAAGAGAGAGAAATCTCAGCAAACCTGAAACGAACTTCACAAAGTTAAAAAGAGGACGGGTACAAATGCAACGGGTTAATAACACTTTCAGTTTTGCAGTCTTTAACCTAAGAAGTCCATGACTGTCTTTGTAGGCTGAGTTTTCCTGCAAAGGATGAGTTGATTGATCCCATTTACTATGTACGTTATCTCTTAAAATGCTTTGTATGGATTGTCAGATGGGTATTACAACTGATAGGCAGTACAGAAATGGGTAGATGTTTCTGTGAAGTCAGTGACTGATAGACAAATTATGAGCTGGATCCATATAAACTGGCTTGAATTGTTAGCTGCAGGTTTGAGAGCACAAAAAACCTCAAGTCTTTAATTCCCATAGTCTCCGTGCAACTGATTTGCACGTACATAGTATATACTGTAATTCACTGCAGAGCATGATAAACAGATGGAACATAAACTGCAGCTGTGTTTGACAAAATAGTTCCAAAAGTGGTACTCTGTGGTTAGTCCATGAGTCATATTCACAGTCTCATATGGAGATACTCAGATATAATGATGGCAAAGATTGTCTTATCTGGATTGTCCATTCTAGTCTCACTGGATTAGAAAGGGAAGTCTTACTTAGACTTGAAAACCAGGATGTAAAATTCCAGTAATTCAATATTGTAATTGGTTGTAAAAGTGACATTTTGTGCAGGTCCCCTCATAGCAGAAGCAGGCTTCAAAACAGTTCCCTGCAGAACAGTTTTAGCCTACAGAGATGCCTCTATAGACTGCTGCAAAGTGCTTAACCAAGCACCATCATGTGAGATGGAATTTAAACACCTATTGTACTCTGTAGTCTCTGTTTGCCTTTGTCCAGTAGATGATCTGTTGAGAGCTTGTTAACTGAAGCAACTGCTATTGAACACTCTGCAGGAGCATATGCTTACTATACATGTTATGGACCTTGGCATTTTGTACAAGATTAAGATTCGTCATGACAATAGCATGTTCAGTCCTGACTGGTTCCTGGAAAATGTAGAGATCCTGGATGAGACCACAGAGGAGTTGTTCATGTTCCTGTGTGAGCCCTGGCTTTCTAAAAAGAAGGAGAACAAAAAGAGAGCATACACTTTATGAACATGTATGGTTACAGCTCAAAGCTGTGATCCCAGCCCACTGGTACTAATAAATATAAAATGATTTAATATCTTATTGAAGTCCAAGATAGATCATTAGGGTCTTATGGTTTTTACTTGTCCAAAATGAACTTGTGATTTTCAGACAAGTGCTGAAAGTACAGCCACTCTCATTGCATTATCACTAGCTCTGTAATTTGCAATTTCAAAAGGAAAAGCTAGGAGTCTAAGTGAAACTCTTCAGCTGAGACTCAAATTACCTTGCTGATGCACAGTAGAGTATATTTCCATGCTGCTCTCCTTGCTGTGCCCACAAAGTAGGTTAGTTATGGGTCCCACTATTCAAATTCCTCAAGCCAAAATATTGGGTCCTTTGACTTCATCCTCATTGGACTGGATGGGTTTATCTTTTCAGCAACTTCTTTCACCAATGCCAAATATATATATATATATATATATATAAAAATACTTTCTTTGCTACCACTCAAGGCACCAAGTGTTTTTTTAGTGAAATGCCCTTTCTACTTGCATGTTCTCTGTTGCTTTGTCAGGTTAATATAGCTAATTGGAATTCAAGATACATACACTAATTAAAATTAGCGAACAAGATTAATAGACCTCTCTTGCTTCTATACAGTGAGGCATAATAAAGCAGCTGATTATAAGTCCATTGTATTTAAGGAGTCCACTTTCCAAAATACAACAATATTTTAATTGACAGTTACCACTAAAATTATCATCAATTAAATTGGGCCATACTCATCCTGAATACAACAGAATGGATGTAAGAAGAGTTATACCATGGATGAGTATTTCCATATGCTCCCTCATAAAATTGCAACAGATAATGCTATGAATTCTTGTGGTCACATCTTGTTGCTCATATTAATTCATAATGAGGAAAAGCTAATCACTTTTTTTTTAATTACATGACCGTGTGGTAAGAGCCTCACATTTATTGCACAATGGCATTGAACACATCTGCACTAACTCCTCAAATACAATAGATGTTTTGTATCATGAGGAGACCTCATCACGGTCTACAGCTTCCTCACAAGGGGAGGAGGAAGGGTAGGCACTGAACTCTTCTCTTTAGTGACCAATGACAGAACCCGAGGGAATGGCAGGAAGATTGCTAAGGGAGGTTTAGGTTGGACATTAGGAAAAGGTTCTTCACCCAGAGGGTGCTGGAGCACTGGAACAGGCTCCCCAGGGAGGTGTCATGGCCCCAAGCCTGACAGTATTCAAGAAGAGACTGGACAACACCCTCAGACACATGGTGTGAACTGTGGAGTTGTCATATGCAGAGACAGGAGTTGGACTTGATGATCCTTGTGGGTCCCTTCCAGCTCAGGACATTCTATGATCATTCAGCTTTGCAGTACTCTCCCTCTTATGCTCTTTGACCTGTACCAGGTCAATTGGTCTGATACCATACTGTGTGCCTGATAAGCAAAACTGCCACCATCTCATCCATCTGAATTTTCTGTGGCTATTGCTCACACAGCAGAGAAAAGTCACAACATACCATTAAAGTCCATTAGGTCTATTATACTTTATTTTATTATAACACACATCAAAAATGGCCTGTCGAGGTTACCAATTAAGTAAATGAATGACCTGCAGTAAATTACAAGTCACACACTTATTTGAGCTACACTGAAAACAAAGCTGCCTGGGGAACTACAGGGATTTCTTCTCATGTTGTTCTTGGAGGCACATGGATACAGCTGACAACACTTGAGCTCTCAACCTCATTACCATACATGCCTTCCAACTAGAGCTATGATGGCAAGCAAAACAGCCTGGATGGCTTGTCTCTCAGCCTGTCAACTCAGGATATCAATGCAAACCTGAAGGAGATGAAAAAATCCAGCTTGGTCAAGATGGCAGAAGAACAGTCACATAAGCGAACACTGTGTTTGATTGCATGCATGCATTCTTGGCTTTCAGTGCTTGAGAGGCTACGTTTGTCCTGATGAAAAGGAAGGAGGCAGAACAGCAAATTGCTTCTCTGCACCTTGTGTTGTAACTGCTTTGGGAAAGGCTGGATCAGTGTTTCTGTTTCTGTGTTTGCTGCTTTTCTTATAGCTCTCTGACCCTAACAATGGAATAAACCATGAAGTTCACAGCAACTTCAGTGTTTCCAACACTCTTCTTTCTCTCCTATAAAAATTTGTGATGCTGTACCTTGTCAGAATTAACTTCTCCATTGCCAGCAGATGTAAATTCTCCAAACAGTAAGGTGCTTTGACAGTATGATAATATTGTTAGGTAGGTAGTTGTTCAAGGGTACATTGTTTTCTGTCACAGTGAGGTAAAAGGCACAGGGGACCTCTATGGGCAACTGCAGTTACAAATCATGTCCCTTAGATGCCTAAAGTTAGATGAGTCCATCCACACCACCAAATGTGGAAAAGGGGCTAGTCAACAACATCCATAGGGCCTCTTCAGAAAGAAACCCACTGACCTGAAGAATTATACTCCCTCTTCCTCCTTCACCACCACCATCATTGCAGACAGCACTTCAGAGGTGGGGAGAAGTGACACTACCCTCTGGACAGTGGAGTCTGATAGAGTTAAGGGAAGAATTTATACAAGTTTTGTATAATTTTGTCTGAAGTATCCTTCAAAGGATTCAAAGCTCTTTGCACTGAAAGGGACAGTAGGCAAGTCAGACATGTTATCACCAAAAGAGCCTTCCTTGGACTACCAGAGGCTCTTTTCCACAATTCCTTAATGTAACTCTTGCTGCTGATATCAGATGTTTTTTCCTCCTATATCCTTTTGACCTACTCAAGATGATTTTTCACGTAGCATATTAGATCTGAATTACCAAAGGTGGCTTTGAAATTCCTGAGACCTTATTTGCCATGCTTAAACCATCTCCCCTTTTCAGTATCAGGCTAGTTGTGCCTCATTACTGAGGATGTTTGTTTATTATGAATTTAAATGTGATTTTAGAACCCTTCAGGTTTTTTCCTTATAACATGTAGCTGCATCACAGCAACTGTTGGGTTGGGAGGGGAGTGGGATAAGGGGAGCTGAGCAAGAGCACAAAGTCTCTTGGCTCTCAGAAAACAAGCTTTGACTGGGAGCACTCAGGCACATTTGTTCTTTTCTGTATGGTGGATTGTCTTATAATTGGGCAGAAGAGAACTGTCTGCAAATGCTGTCACTGAAAGACAAGGAGTCCATGAACTCTGGACTGAGGTTCTTCCTCAAATAACGGATGGAAACAGTTGATGGCTCTAGTGTAGAGTTTCATCTTTACGCTCTGGTTCCTGAGACAAAGAAAAGCTGAATATAAAAGAAAAATCTGTTTCTGAATTGCAAGTTATAAAAAATGAAATATGATGGCCATCTTTCATGCAGGGAAGCTAGTCTTGCTTGTCTGTGTCTGATAAGAAGTGTGAAAGTTGTGCGGGTTTTGTTTCTGTCCTGGCTGTGAATGAAGCCTGGAAGATCGGTGTCCATCAGATGAAGTTAAACTTCATGGAAAACTTCCCCAGTCCATCAATATTTACTTATAACTTCATTACCTCACAGTTTTTTTTCCTCCATTTTTATGTACCTTTTGATTAACTACCTCTGTGTTCCAGGACAATGAATTATCATCTATATTGCACCTACATTTTGTTGTCATCATACATGGGGTGGTTTAGCTTTAAATTAAGACAGGGGTGTCAAACTCATTTTCACTGGGGGGCCACATCAGCCTCATGGTCGCCTCCAAAGGGCCGAATGTAATTTTAGGACTGGATAAATGTAACTACTCCTACATTTATCCAGTCCTAAAATTACATTCGGCCCTTTGAAGGCAACTGTGAGGCTGATGTGACCCCTGGTGAAAATGAATTTGACACCCCTGGATTAAGGCAAGTAATTGGGCAGCAGCTGAGTCACAGTTACTCTCTGTATATGTGCTCTTAGTCCACAGAAAGTGTAAAATAATTAAACGTAACTTAAACTTCCATAATAAGCCAGGTGTAAAATGATGTCATTTTGTTCAGAAGTTTAAGATAGTTTTCACTGACATGGTCCAAGGGAAATCACAGAGTTACTGCAGCTCAGCTGATCCTCAGGAGCTTGTTATGATATGAAACCTGGGTTGCATGTCCCATGCCTTCAAGCTGTGAAGCAGACATAGAATCATAGAATCATTTTAGTTGGAAGAGACCCTCAGGATCATCGAGTCCAACCATAACCTAACTCTAGCACTAAACCATGTCCCTAGATGCTGCATGTTGCTTAACCTGGTCTGCAACCCATGTGTCTCGGGGCAACCCTTTGCAATCCTATGTTGTGTTCAAATGAAAAATAAGCAATTCCCATATTCTTTCTGATATTACTTCTGTGGTGAGACAATGGATAACATCTGCCACGTTGGCATTCCTTGTAGTTTCACAAATAATGGGTAAAACATCAGCATCTCCCATGAGAGCCCATCTCCAGCAGAGCTGGAATAGTTTCCATCATCTCCATTGTGCCAGGGTGGCCCTCCTTCTCTGAGTCCTGGAGCTTATCATCACTACTATCTCTGTTGCAGTGACATAGCCTCATTAAGGAAAATGCATCTTGAAGGAGTGTCAGATAAGATGGACTGTGTGAGCCAGACAGCCACCTCCTGAGCTGGATAAAAAGCAAGCTGTTAATTAGTTGATTAGGGGAAGTGGTACTGGGAGGTGCCTGGGAAAGGAAGTGACAATTTGAGCAGCCTGGTTCTGACTCTCCCATGCTCAGATGGTGAATACCTCTGAGGGGCAGGAGGTGATGTGAGGATGGAGCATAGAGAAAAGTCCTGTTGACTAGGAACTTGCTTCTGTCTGAACTGGGAACCCTGCTCTATGATGGAAGGCAGTGATGGAGATGGTGTGGTCTACATCCCTAATGAAACCCAACCCCTTGTGAGGGGGACACCTGCCCTCAGAAGACTGAACTCTGCACAGGGACTCAAGGAAATGTGGAGCAAAGGGAGATGTGCTGGAGGACCTGTGGTGTCCTGCTGTCGTCATGTAACTCAAGTTTTGCATTCTTCTACGTTTGAAGAAGTAGAACTATGAAGTCCCAGAGAAAGGAGACAATGGTGAGCAGAGATAAACAAATTAAAGGATCACTTTTCTAGTTTTTAGAGGAAAGAGCAGCAGTGTATCCTGCTGTCTGGTAGCAAGCTACTCTATGTCTTTGTATCCATTATTTAAAGTGGAAAATGACAACAGTTTCTCATAGTTCTCATTTTTTATATAGATGTTTCAAGTTCCTTGACTCGAGAATGCAACATCAGTTGGAAATGCTGGTAGTTCCGTGAACTTAGTCTGTAACAGAAGAACAGGGTAAAAACTGTATAAAAGAAAATTTTGTCCCTATTCAAAATATACTTTATTTAAAAGAGGAGTCTGAAGCTGTTCTAAACATGACACCTCAACATATTCTTATCAAATCTGTCTTGCCTACAGCCAAATCCTTTCTCCTGCTAATATCAGCAGCTCCAATGGTGATTTTGTGAAGAATGCATTGCATATCATGCTGATGTGCACACTGAAATGTAAATGATACAATAAAGGGGAGAATAAGTCTTACCTAATCATCAATTCATTTTTTTGTTGATACACAAAATCCTCAAACTGAGGCTGAATGAATCTCTTTGGCTTCTGCTCTGTCCAGAGGTAAGAACAGATTTGGTCAGCATGAATTCATACTTTCCCTGATATTACACACATATTCTGAGCTTCATGTGAGTTTCTAGTACAACCCCCACCCCAAAAATGGATTATTTGAAAGCCAAACAAGTTTTTGTCAAGGTTTATAAATTTATTTTCGAATTGAAAAAGCGATGATGAAGCCAGGCTGAGTTTTGACTCTGTGATGAGACAAGTTTCAGAATTCCAAGTCTTGTCAGAATGGTTTGAATAGCCCTCCCTGCACAAATGTTCTGAGAAATCAAATGAGTATTCTGCACCGCCTGCTCGGATTACCCAAATGTGCTTTTGGAAAGCACTTGAAAAGCAGTGTGGCACTTCCTCCCTTTTAACAGATGAACTGAAATTTCTGAAAACCACAGAAAAACCTGCTAAGTCCAAAGCCTTGGCCTGAAGGTTTTTCCCTTAACAAATATTATTATGCAATGTATAAAATTATTGAGTGACCTACCTTTAATAAAAAGATTATTCACAGCTTGCCCAGATTTGCAAAGAGATGCTGAAACCCTGAGCTTCCCCACAAGCAATCCTTGAATGAAGCACAAAGGAGAACAGTTGCAGTTGTACTGGAACATACAGTCAGTGATGGTTTACTTTGGAGTCAGCATAGATTTGCCTTTATTGAATGGTGAGCATAGGATTTCTTTGGTTTGATAGCCTATTTAAGATTTATGTGCTCAGTTTCATATTTAAGAAGGTGTCTTGGTGTAAATAAGGATTCAAGCCCTTTGCTATTCTGTCATTGTCCTGGTTTTGTTAAAAACAAGACCAGTTTCTCTTTTAGTGAATTTTCCTTTCAGCTAAGTTCTTCTAAGTAAATGCACTTTTCTGAAGTTGGCTTCATGTTTTTTTAGACACTGTCCGCTCTGGAGCTGATAATGTTAGCAATGGTATGCAGAAGAGCCACAGGTTTAGATTTATTGCTATGGCAGCTAAGGTTGCTGATAAATGTTGCACGTCCTGTAAGTGAGAGGGGTGTATTTACAAGGAGGGGCGAACAGAACAGGTGACTAAAATTGACCAAGTATTCCATCCCATACACATCATACACCCTATAAAAGTGGGAGATCACGAGGGTCTCGCTCTATTTGACCATGGCCAGCATCCTAAGAGGACCCTACCTGTCATGCCTGTGATCTGAAGCCTGGTTCCAGACCCTGCATCCCTGAATCCAGTTCTGGTTTACTGCAGAGTCCAGCTCAGGACTTCCGTATGCCTGCCCTACAGCCGCCAGAGCAACTCCACCATGGGCAGCGCTGTGCTGCCCTGGGAAATTCAAGATTGTTTTTGTATATTTTCTATTATTTTCTCTATTCATTAGTAGCATTAGTAAAGCATTTTTAACTTTTCCAACTTGCAAGTCTCTCTCCCTTTTCCTCCTATCACCTTTCGTTAGTGGGGAGGGAGTGAGTTATCAGAGAGCATCTGTCATGGTTTATTGTTGCCCTGCAGTAAATGGTGACAGTCATCTATAAAGGAGAAATCTGGACTTATCACCTCCTTGCAGCCAGTAGGGTTGTCTGGGGAAATTAACCCTTGCAGAATTCAGTCCCAAGTGCATATATGAAAGTAGTCTCCCATGCACATTTGTAGCCCAATGCAACATGGTGTTATCCCTTCTTCAGAAGAGTTCAGTAAGATGTGAGCCTATTTATAATACACAACTACTCCCTCTGATGGGATGAGTCATGGTTTTTCTGAAGTCTCATATAAGTGCATATGTGTGTGGGTTTTCTGATGATTAAACCTCTGTTTGTTGCAGTGATCAACCACATCAACATGGGCACATAATATGACTCCAGCACTGACAGCTCAGTGTACATCATCATGGGTCCTCAGAAACTGCAGTGGAGAAGCTGTGGCTGGATCTCCCAGAAGGAAAAGACATGTTTGCAGATGGTTTCATAGAGGAATTCTCTGTTTGTGGCCTAGCTGTTGGACAGATCAAAAAAGAGGAGGTACTTTGTGAATGCAGTGCAAGCACTGGAGGCATGTGAAATATGTGGCCAAAGAAACCACACGTTCCTGTTATTCTTAGCAGTGAAGCAAAGGCATTTGAGTCTAAAAGGAATGTAAATAAGAATGTGCTAATGAGATTTCACATCTCTGAACCTGAAAATAGGTATGCTTTACATCTCACAAAAACAAAATCCTTGGGAAGCAGAAAATTTTGAATTGTAAGGAATTTGTAATGTCACAGTTTTGTCCCATGTCTCTCACTGCTTTTTCTTAGTCAAGCCCTGTTATTGACACATGCAGTGAAGGTTCCCAGGATGCAGTCATCTATCACTCTTTTTCCTAGTTGATTTTTACACAACTGCGAGTTTGGTTTCATAAATTGTGCCTGCAGCGAGAAACACAATTTTCTAGATAAACGTTAAAATGGACCCTGGAGGGTCCAGGCTTAGAGAATAAAATTAATCATCGTTCATAAGTAACATGCACAAATAGACTTTGGTACAGGAACCATTTTTTCTGCTGTGGCTCAGGGAGACAGAATTTGTATAGGCTTTTCATCACTGAGCTTAAACTTCAAAAGAATCTTCCAGAGTATTTGTGTGCATCATTCTTGTTTCATATGGCAGTTCCTTCTCCTGAAAGCCTGCTCCAGCCACCTGAGTGTTGAAACCCACAGAACCTGATGACGTCAAGAGCCTATTTAATTTTATTTTTACCCCATGCCCTGTGTTGCAGTAAATCTGCCTGTTGATGTGTGTACTTGTGTACTTGGAGGGAGACAATTAAAAAAAAATAGAGGCAAATCCTAACTAATTAAAAAATCTTTGCTGTTGTATGTCCTGTTATTGCAGCTGATAGACTGAAGCACTCCCAGTAGCTTTCATTCAAGCAATGGATTCTGACAGCTTGAGAAGTCTGCATACTGTGTTTGAGTTTATTATTAAGCCATTTTCTTAATGCACTCCAAGTGCCTGGTTATTATGAGTATTAGTGGCATTTTCTATCTAGCCATTTCTAGGTCAAACTCTTCCAGACTGTGTGTACACAGAACAGCCATGGGCTGTGTCAGAGAGCAAGGAAAAAGCTGGATGATGAAAGAAAAAGGGATGCTGGAAAAGAGATAGTGAGTACAGTGAGGAAGGGGCAGGGAATAGGAGAAAGTAGGAGCAGACAATTGGAAATAGAGGAAAGCAAGGAAAATAAATAATTTGAAAAGGATTACGAATGGGAAAGAAGATAAAAGGTTGCAAATGAAATGCAAAGAGTTAGAAAAAGAAATAACATTTAGCTTTCAAGCTGTGTGATTGTCGTGGTTTAACCCCAACTAGCAATCAAAACCACAATAGCCGCTCGCTCGCTCCCCATCTCCCCCCCAACCAAATAGGGGAGAGAATCAAAAGGGAAGGGAGAAACTCATGGATTGAGATAAATACAGATTAATTAAAAAAAAAACAAACTAATATACCACTGCTACTAATTATATATATAAAATGGAAAATAGAATATAAAATAAAAGATACTCAATGCAATTCCTCATAAATTCAGTCCGCATCGAGCAGCCAGTCCTGGGAAGAGAGCACCCTGGTCCTGGACAGCTAATCTTGGGTGAAGAGGGAAAAAAGACAGAAAGGCAGAAAGGCGTAGAAGCCCACTGCAAAAGAACAGGAGAGCAAAAGGCTGAACTAAAGGAACTCCCGCACGGAACTCAACCAAAACAGAGCAGAACAGGAATGGGTCTCCCTCTCCCTAGCTGGAAAATCCAACACTCCTTAAATATGAAGCATGATGCTAATGGCATGAAATATTCTTATTGATCAGTCTGGATGTCAGTCAAGGTCTGCCCCATCTATGCCTGCAGAGTCCAGCCCAGGACTTCCAGGTGCCTGCCCTACAGCCGCTGGAGCAACACCAGCTCCACCACGGACAACGCTGCACTACCCCAGGAAATTCAAGATTGGTTTTATATCTTTTCTATTATTTTCTCTATTTATTAGTAGCATTAGTAAAGCATATTTAACTTTTCCAACTTACAAGTCTTTCTCCCTTTTCCTCCTATTACCTTTCCTTAGTGGGGAGGGCGTGGGGTTAACAGAGAGCATCTGCCACAGTTTATTGTCGCCCTGCAGTAAATGGTGACACAGAGTGGAGGAAAGAAGAAAACTGTGAAGCTAGGGAATCATCCTTTGTCATTTGCAGAAGTTTTATTTGACCAGTTCTTCATGGCTTTAGAGATAAATTTTGAAGTCTTGCATCAGCTACAAGAGGAACTGTGCACATTGCATGAAACCACAGGTGCAAAATGCATCTCTTGTGGAAAAATAAGTAATTTAATTTGAAGGTTTTTTTAATGGGAATACATGAGTAACTGCATAATGAAAGAAAAACACATACCTGCCTTGGGAATTGCCTGTCATGGGAAGGTGCTGACTCTCCTCTGTCTGCTCCTCTCATTTGCTTTGCTGGCCAGATGTCAGCCAGCTTGGTCCAGAAGTTGTGTGAGGGATGCCAGGGCCTGAGCTGGCAAGCTGAGGGCTCTGCTGAGAAGTGGGCTTCTTAGCTTGGGCTCTGTGCCACGCTAATATAACCACATGGTTTTGGAACTGAAGATGGCTTATCTGCAGCTGGTGCAAAAGGGACATGATGACATCTGTTTGCCCAGATGTGGCCTTATGGTGCAGAGAGATGGAAATTGGCCATGAGCTGCATGCAGTTCTGCACTGCATGTCTGATTTTACTAAAAAGGTGAAATCTCATGTTTTCTTCAGCAGAGACAGCTAACAAACACTGTAATCTTAGTCTGATGCCAACACTTTTTTAAGCCAAAAAAACCCACATGCCACTGATCCATTTCTTCAAGCTTCCCTGTTGCTTTCTAGCACCTCCCTCACTGCTGAAAGCTTTGGCAAGAATTAACATGGCACTAAACAGCTTTTAGAGATGGGCTTTATCAGCCTTAAATTTAATTAATTGACTACCTCTGATCTTATTCAGCAAAGCATCTACAGAACTTCAGGAGGGCTGGAGCATTTGGCCACTTCAGCTTGCTGAAGTGATGCTGGACAATTCCCCCAGCCTCCTGGCGATACAGTTTCTCTGCCACTGCTTTGCGTATCACATGTGGGCTGGATAACTGAAGTTAAGACTCCCTGCATAGAGGTGTTTCCTCAGGGGATGTTTTACTTGCAGCTGTTATAGTAGAGTGGGTATCTGGGCAAGCATGTTGAACTAAGCTTGATACCTTCATGTGTTTAGTTAGTTGTTTGCTCTAAAAAAATGTAGCAGACGCTGCTAATTAAACTCTCTATGAGAAACACCACTGAGTCATGCAGAAAGACATAGCTCTTGGCCCTGCTCCCCACCACAGAGAGACATCCAACATGCAGGGCAATGCACCTGAGTTACCACCGTGTCTGGCTATCGGTGGCATTCTCCTTCCAAGACCCCAGGCAATCCTGAACTGATCTGTCTTCCACTATTTTAAACCTAACATTCAATTCTAGTAGGTGGGAAAATGGACCACGATGGTTTATGTTTAAAAGCAACGCAAAATTCACATCAGGGTACATCAACCAAAAATCTCCAAAGGAAACCAAGACATCTCCAACCCCTCAAGAGAGGGACTGCAGTTTTGCTCCAGCTGGCCAGACAAGTGATATCCCTAAACTATATGGCCTACAAAAGCCATCACATATGTCTGTATGGGTGGGATGGATAACCTCTACTATAAGGATATGAAAACACAATAAAGGAGGGCCACACAGTTTGTATGTTATTAGTTTTTTGTATGTTTGTTTGGTTGGTTTATTTTGTATGTTATTACTATTTTGGGGGGATGTACTGACACATCTATGCTAGCTGGAGGCACTCTGTATTGCACCTCCAACTGTACAGAGCTCTCATAATCTCATTAGCATCTTCTGCAGAGGACATGCATGTCCACAAATACACATACTGCCTGTTTCCAAACCACTCCCACCAGTCTTCATCCAACTGTTAACAGCACAGGCTTCCCTGACTTTTGTTTCACATGTAAATCTTTGTGCCAGCAGAGAGAGGTGAGTGAGAGCCACTACAACCAAATGGTAAAAGGCATTTCATCTTTATTGAGGGCCATCTAGCACCAGTTCACTCATAGCAGCTTAGTGCATTACAAAGAAACATCTGTCTAACCTGCCATAGATATAAGGCAATTTTAGCTACATTACTGTTATTGCCAAGACCTCTGGATGATATAAATATTTATATGTGCAGACAGGGGTAGGAAAGCTTAATGAAATTCCTTAGATAAATGCTTTGGTGTCCTGGAAAAGGAATAGTGACAGTTAGCTTGTCTGGGTACTTCTTCCCTTCTCAGTTTTTTCACGCTTATGTTCATATAAATTAGGAAAGAGCTCTTGGGTCACCCAGTTTACCACTTTAGCAATTGCTTCCCTCTACTACAATGACTTCTTGAAGTAGCACGTGACTATCAGACTTACAAACTGTAAACAGAGCATTTACTGAAAATAAATAATGGTTTATTTTACTGACTGTTTACCTTAGAGTTACTTAAGAAAGGAGCAGAGCGAGAGACTTGTATGAAGCTTTGTAAGTATTGCAATGAAAACTGAGCACAGTATCATGGGATAATTCAAACTAAAAGGGTCACACTTTTTTCTTAAATAGAAGTGGAAATTAATCCAGTCCCGGCAAAAAAAGTACATTCTCTTTCTCATAGTGAGTCAGGCTGTCTTGGCATCTGGTATGGTAATGGTGTAAGGATAATCACACTCATGCTGCAGGGTGTAATCTGAGCAGAGCTTGGCAAATAAATGTTTTTTCTCCATAATCTGGCACTGCACAGCTGTAGGAGGCTAAGTACATTGCCAGGAATGAGATATCATCATTATGGATTGTCTATATTAATGTGTTAAGGTTTGATTGCAGGGCAGATGCTTTGTCAACCCCCT
>VWYH01006184.1:0-31305 GCA_013399365.1 Pampusana beccarii | reverse complement strand
AAAAAAAAAAAAAAAAAAATTACAAAAAGAAAATAAACCCTTGATGGAAATCCCCGTGGGCAGCAGGAGCCGAGTGCCCGGCACCGGCCCAGGGCTCCCGCATGGGGACGCGGCGGGGCCAGCGCCGCGTCCCGGGGCCACGGCAGGAGCGTCGGCACCGACCGGACCCCCCCGGTCCTGCCCGTGGATGCCGCGCCGGCGGCGCCGCCGTCGTACCGGGGTGGGCAGGATCCGGGGCTGAGCCCCGGGTGGGGTGCGTTTGTTGTTTTTCTCCTTGAATCTCTGTTATTTTTCACAAAAAGAAAAAAAAAGAAAGAAAAAAAAACCACGAGGAAATAAAACTACAGCTGCAACTCGCTGCGTGAGCGTGGTCCCTGCCGCCAGCGCTCGAGCGTCACCGCGTCTGGGGACGGGGGTCCCGCCGAGAGCAGCGCCCGGACGCCCCCATCGTGGGCACAGGGCGATTTTGGGGCGTCCGTCGCGAAACGGGCAGCGCGCGGTTTGCTGGAGAGATACAGGGGATGAGGTAAAACCAGTCGAGGGGGTGCCCGAGGACCGGGAGTTACTGGTGTGTGGCTGCGCGATGCCCCGTGCCCGCGTCTTCCAAACCGGGGACGGAAAGACGGAATCGGGTGAAAATGGACCTGCAGAAAAGCTGCCCGGCGGATTTTTGACCCATCTGAAGCTCTCAGCCGGTTCAACACTTGAGCTCGTGGAGATTCTTCCATCTCACTATATTTTTAGCAGGAAAAATATATATATCTTGAAGTTTTCCTGTTCGAAGTCACCATTTTGTTTTCTGTTGCAGATCTAATTCCGAGCTGCGCCCGCCCAAAGGCGATTCGGGGTGTCTGCAGTCCCGTTTCATTGCTCTTCCTGAATTTCTCGGCCTGTTTCGATATCCCAGGGCCCCGTGTGGCTCCTCTCCACCTGCACCAGGGGACAACGGTGTCCCCAAGCTCCCAGTGGCGTCCCCACTGTCCCTCTTGGCGATGGGCTGAGCCCCCCCGCAGCCGCCAGCCCCCAAGCTCTGTGTTCGGAGGGAGCTTTTGCTTGTTTTGGGGGACAAATGACACCTTTGCCTCCCGTGGTGACAATTTCCTTTTGCTTTCCAGCACCGAGCTGGTGTGAGAAGCCGCTGAGGATAGATCTGCAGGGAGAGGGGACAAGGGACCATCTCGGTGCCTTGTCCTTAAGGACAACGGCGCCGGTGTTCACCAGACGAGTGTGTGACACGGGCACAGTGTCTGTAATCCCGGCGGGTGACAACGTGCATCTGAGGGTTCCTATTTCCATTTTACAGCTGGGCAGAAACACCAAAACAAATATCACAGCCAAGCGGCGTCTTGAGCCCTCGCATGAGCACCAGGGACACGTTTGGGGCAAACGCCGGTTCCGTTTGCCACGTGGAAGCTCTGGGTGAACCCTGGAGACGGTGACACCAGCAGGAGGATCATCCAACTGAGGATCATCTTCTGGGCTTAAATCCACGGCCTGGAGCATCCCGCTCAAAGGGGTCCCAGTTCCCACAGACCAGCTTCTCGGGGGCCGCCACCAAAACCTCCAAGCACGGGAAGGCGCCTGGGCCATCTTTATTCACCATCGCACCCAAGACGGCCCCGAACTCAGCAGGCGCTTCCGTTCCATGCACAAAACCGCTTGAAGACCTTTCAAAGAACAAATCGGTAAACGCGGTCGCGCGAGGTCTGAGAGGATTAGGTTGTCGCCCAAAACGTGCGTGGCCGTCGTTTCCAAAGAGGCAAAACGCCGCTCTTTTTCTTCTTCTTTTTTTGTTAGAAAGGCCGTTCCAAGAAACTGTTTTTTTCCGTGAGGAACGTCTGGATTGCACGCAGCCGCTCTCCCCGACACCGGGAGCAGGCTGCGGACAAACGAACTCCCTGAATTAGATTTCATGGGAAATTAAAGGCGTGAAGAGACCTGTCACAAGAATTAAAGTCTGAACCGGAGCCAGACAGCTTCAAACAGATGTTGGGCTTCAGCAGGAGAATATTTCTTTTGTTTTCCTCGGCGTTTTCCCATGCCGAAAAGGAACATCTGTTCGGTGCTTTCGCGGTGCTCCTCAGCCGAGCTGGGCTTGGATGATCCGCTGCCAGAAGAGAAGCAACTGGCCACCAAAGCCCTCGTGGCTTCGACGTCTCTCTCCGGTCTCCAATGGCCACGATGAAGCTTGGTTGAACCGGGTTGATCGTGGTATCTATGGTATCTATACGTCCTCCATGCTTGCAGCGATAAGGCTAGAGGAAAACATTGCATTCAGACCGGTTAACTGAGAATTAATTCCTTTGCAGAGTTTTTTGTACTCTGGGAGCTACTTCGATAAAGGTCCTGGGGAGCTCTCTACGGTATTGCCCAGTTGCAATAATTCGCTTTTACAGACTTGTAACAAAAAAACGAATGTTGTGGCTAAAGATTCCGGATTTTTCCTTTGGTTGTCCTGAGAAAACGAAGCGTCTGCTGCTGGTCCCTGCTCCTGCTTTGTAGATGAGCTGGGGTTTTTTGTAGGGTGCATCCCAACCCATGCAGCCACAGGGAGGGGATGAAGTGCTGGACCCGCTCCTTGGGAGTTTGCTGTGTCTCCAGCACTGGAAAATCCACGTCGGAAGTGCTGAGAAGTGGCAGGAGAGGTGGCCGGGTGGGAGAGCCGGGAGCTGGTGACATGGAATTGAGAATGGGCGGCTGCACATTCGTAGAATCACAGAATCGTTTTGGTTGGAAAAGCCCCTCGAGCTCATTGAGTCCACCCATAACCCACCCCTGGCACTGCCCCATGTCCTGAGAACCTCATCTCCGTCTGTCCAACCCCTCCAGGGATGGTGACTCCAGCACTGCCCTGGGCAGCCTGTTCCAATGCCCCACAGCCCTTTGGGGAAGAAATTGTTCCCAGATCCAACCTCAGCCTCCTCTAAACCCCAGCTCCCTCAGCCGTTCCCATCACACTTGTGCTCCAGCCCCTTCCGCAGCTCCGTTCTCTTCTCTCAACTCGCTCCAGCACCTCAAGGGCTTTCATGAGGTGACCCCGCCACCCCTGGGGCCACCATTTTGTGTTTTGAGGTGATTTTGGTGCCCCTGGTGCCACCATTTTGAGCCCTGAGGTGATTTTGGTGCCGCCATTTTGAGCCCTGAGCTGAGGGGCCCAGAACTGCCCCAGGATTCGAGGTTTTTTCCCCCCAGTGCCAATACAGGTTTGGTCACTGCCCTGGGCCTGCTGGCCACAATATTTCGAAGCTGGATTTGGGAACGAGTGTCCGTATCCTTGGGAAATGCACGTTCACCATTTCCAGCCATTCCTGCAGTGACACGAGGTTCATTGCTGGGCAACGTCACCGCAGACGGGTGACACCGGGAACGGCACGGGGACACGATGTGCCTGCCAGTCCATCCTGCTCCAGAAACTGTAAAAAAAAGGTCCAAAACATTCCTTAAAGGGTGACATTTGTGTGACGAGCCCAGCCCAAAACTTCCCGCAGCTTTCGTGAGGCTTTTTATTGCCGGGAGCTGGCGGACGTCTCGTTAAGAGCGAACGTCTCGTTAAGAGCGAACTTGTGGGACAGCATCTGGGAGCCAGCTTGATGCTTTCCCCGATTTTGGAAGCGGGGTTACTCCTGTCACCTCCGCCCGCTTAATTGCCGCCATCTCCGCCAAACGCCGCCCTCTCCCTCCGCAGCGCTAGCGAGTCGCTAATTGAAACGCCTAATGAGGTCCCCGGGGTCTCCTGCAGAGATGGAGCTAATTAAGGGCCCGGCCGCGGACCCGGCGAGCGGCAGCGAACGAAATTAAGGTTTTTTCGAACGTGTTTTTTTGCGCGGGGCCGGGGGGGACGCACCAGATGTCCCGTTTCGGGGTGAGGCTCCCGGCTCCTGCCCAAGCAGCTGCTGCAGAGGCAGCGGCTACACTTAATACATTTTAATTAGCATCATTAAATTCTTCCATTTGCTAATTGTTTTCTCCTTTTGATCCTTTATCCTGCCCAGATTAGCCCTCGGGGGGGTGGGTGGGAGGGGAATGCAGACGCTTCTGACAAGGTGAGGACTTTATTATCATCTTGATTAATATCTCTGAGCGCAGGGTTGTCACCAAACCTCAGGACACTGCACTAAAAACTCCGGTTAAAATGCTGAATTAAAAGCTAGTTTTGTGTGTCCAGCCTGTTTTTTGGCCATTCCCAGAGAAAGTCACCCCCGAAAAGTTACATTGCCGGTGTAGGAAACCACCCAAAAACTCCCTGAAGTTTGGGTATAAATGAGGTTTTATTTCACGAGATGCAGGACGAGCAGCCGCCGCTTCGGGAAGGGACTGAATGAGAATTTCCTCCTTCTGCTTCCCTGTGGACAGAGATAAAAATCCTCAATCCTCCTCCTTTTCCTCCTACCGGTCCGTGTCCGTGCGATCGCGCCGAAGCCAAAGCGACATCCTTGTCATCCGCATCGCCACCATCCCGATCCACGGGGGTCAGATGAGGTCGCTGGGCCTATTTATCACATTTTAGCCAAAAAAAAAAAACTATTGAAGGAAAACCAGCCTGGCGTGAAGCACCAGGCGCTGGGTCGGTGTCGGCCTCATCCTGGGTATTTTGGGCAGAATCCTGTTCCCAGATGCATTGTTGTAAATCCAGAGGAACTTGGCCGCCGTTCAGCGACTCTCGGCTTCCAGGAGCGCGAGTGAAAGCGGGGCTGGCCGGGCATGAGAAACAGCCTCGTTCGTCTGGTTTAAATCTTCTTCTGTCTCCTCGGAAAGGCAGGCGTGGGCAGAACCGAGGTTGTCGGAATGTATTGAATTGAATAGAGGATTGGGGAAAAAAAAAAAAAAAGAAAGGAGAAAAGTCAACCGCATCATCCATCGCGCTCTGCGGCCACGTCGGGATTATTATTGTCGCTGTGCGAGACTCGTTCGGTTTGCGTGTCAGATGATGTTGTGATATTTTTCTGTGTTTTAGCGTTAAACGGACCGACGGAAGGGATGAATCGGAGAGGTTATCGCAGTTCTGAGGCTTCGCTGGTGGCCGTTCAGCGCTTGGCAGGTGACACATCACGGATGGGACAGCTCTGGTGACACCAAATCACGGTCTGGAGCACCAATAAGTTCCTCCTGGGTGGAGATGAGGCTGTTCTCAACAAATCTATTGATATAAAAGGAAATTAGTGAGATAACAACAAGGGGAGGTTGGGATTGTTGCTAATAAAGCAAATTACAGACTTGACGGCGTAATCCCTGCACCTGGAAAACCGATATCAAAGGTTTGGGCAGGACAAGCAGGGGAAAGGCTTGAGATCAAGCTTTGTTGCAGGGTGATGTGCCCTGATGTCCCTAACCCGGCGGGACAGACCCGTGCGAGGTCACTGGGCGGCAGTGACAAACACCAGGAACACCCAGGAGGAACATCTGGAGCTTCTCGTTTGACCAGGATCCCCCCAAAACCACAGCTCTGCTGGGAAAAGGAACACGGCCAGAGTGAAACCCCCCGAGAAGGCCTGGGACAGCGGGTGGGGACAACTTTGGACACAGTACAGGTGGAATTGAGGATCTTTCTGTATTTTTATTTTCTCTGCCTCAAGTTCAGGTTGTTTTCTATTCCAAGCAGCAAAGCAGGGGGTTGGAGATGGGTGGGATTATTAGTAAAACACGTTGAAATCCTGATGTTTGTTCTGCTGACGGAGCTGGATGATCGTCCCAACTTTGGGCAGTTTCCTTCGAGGTGCGGGATGCCTGGAGAAATCACAGAGGAGAAGAAAAAAGTGAAAAGATGAACATTCAATCTAAAGGAGGGAAACAGAACAGTCTTTAGTAGGTAAAATATCCTCAGAAGAAAGGGGTCGATGCTCCTCGGTGCCCCTGGGGAGCCAAAAGCTGATTTTGTGCTGCCGGCGGGAAGAGCTGTGGGTGAAACAGACCCAAAACAGGGAGGTTTTGCATCAAAATGCTGCTTTAACCCCAAAGATGGAGCAGTTTTTGCTGAGGCAGCGGCCAGGCCTGGCACACACTATGGACCGCTAAGCCCCGCCTCTAATTTGCATAAGCAACGCCCTTAATTTTGCATAAACACAGCCCAATTAGCAGAGCAAAGCCCCGCCCCGTTCCCTCAAGCCCCGCCCTTTCCCCCACAGGCCCCACCCCTGCCTTCCCAACCCGCCCCCTATTCTGAGCAAGCCCCGCCCCTATTCGGACCAACCCCCGCCCCCTTCTCGCTCCAAGCCCCGCCCTAATCCTACCAGTCCCGCCCCCAAGCCCCGCCCCTTCCCTCGCCTCACTCCGCGGCTGTTCCCGCCGCCTCCCCGCTCTCGCGAGATCTCCTCCCGGAAGTAGCACCTGCCGTACGGAAGCGGTGGCGGGCGGGCCGGTGCGGTCGTTCCTCTCGGGTCGCCATGTCGCCGCGGCTGCTCCTGCTGCTCCTCCTGCTGCTCTTCGCGCTCTGCGCCGCTCCCCGGACCCAGGGTGAGAGACAGGGACGGGGCGGCTGGGCCGGCATGGGCTGGAGGGACGGTGTTGTGGGGGGCGGCGGCTGGGGGCCCCGGGGCGGGGAGTCGGGGGGCCGGCGGGGAAGGAGCGGCCGGGACGGCCCGGGATGGGGTCGCTGAGGGAGCGGTTGGGCTGAGCCCTCGGCCCGGGGTGGGTCTGATGCAGGTTCACAGAATCCCAGAGTGTCAGGGGTTGGAAGGGACCTGGAAAGCTCATCCAGTGCAACCCCCCGGAGCAGGAACCCCCAGCTGAGGTTCCACAGAAGGTGTCCAGGCGGGTTTGAATGGCTGCACAGAAGGAGACTCCACAACCTCCCTGGGCAGCCTGGGCCAGGCTCTGCCACCCTCACCAGGAAGAAGTTTCTTCTCATATTTCAGTGGAACCTCCTGTGTTCCAGTTTGCACCCATTGCCCCTTGTCCTGTCACTGGTTGTCACCGAGAAGAGCCTGGCTCCATCCTCCTGACACTGCCCCTTTCCATATTGATCCCCATGAATGAGGTCACCCCTCAGTCTCCTCTTCTCCAAGCTCCAGAGCCCCAGCTCCCTCAGCCTTTCCTCACACGGCAGATGCTCCACTCCCTTCAGCATCTTGGTGGCTGCGCTGGGCTCTCTCAACAGTTCCCTGTCCTTCTGGAACTGAGGGGCCCAGAACTGGACACAATATTCCAGATGTGGTCTGAGCAGGGCAGAGCAGAGGGGCAGGAGAACCTCTCTGACCTACTGACCACCCCCTTCTAATCCAGCCCAGGTCCCATTGGCCTTCCTGGCCACAAGTGCCCAGTGCTGGCTCATGGTCACTCTGCTGTCCCCAGGACCCCCAGCTCCCTTTCCCTACACTGCTCTCTAAAAGGTCATTCCCCAACTTATACTGGAACCTGGGGTTGTTCCTGGGGTTGGCGGAGGCTCTTGTGCCACTTCTGTGCAGGGCGGGAGGTGCCGGGGGGCCCCCGTTGTCACCTGCCCGTGTCCCCTGCCTGTGTCGCCTCTCGGTTCCCCATCTCGCAGTTTCCTTCCCCTCGGGGCTTCACCAGCCAAGCGGGGACAGCCCTGAGTGACTCTGTGTTCACCAACAGCTGCACAGAGCCCAGACCAAACAGACTCCAGCAAAGCTGCCGAGGGAGCTGCCCAGAACGCAGCAAGTAACGGGGAGGAAACCACCGCAGAGAAGCAGCCAGATCAGACCGGAACAAGCGGAGAGACGCGTTCGGGGGTGGATCAGCCCAATGAGGAAGACCCCAAAGCAGACCCGAGTGAGACGGAGGTGACAGATGCAGACCAGAGTAGCGCGGGTCCAGCTGCTGGTGGTGGTGGTGGTGGCAACGCAACACAGCCGGGCGGGCAGGGTGGCGCTGCCCAGGGCAGCAGCACCAGCACCAGCTCTCAAAGCGGGAAAGAAGGTGGTGGTGCCGGTAGCCAGGGTAACGGGCAGAGCGGCAGCGCCAGTAACGGGAACGGCAACCCCAGTGCCCCAGCTGGCAACCAGAACACGGGTGACAGCCACAGCCCAGGCAGCAGCCAGAACTTGGACACCGGGCAGAACACAGACACCAAGCAGGACAGCAATGGCAACGGCAAAGACAACAACCAGAATGGCACCGGCGCAGGCAACGGCGGCACAGACCAGAGCAGCAACACCAACAATCAAGGCGGCAGCACCGAGAACCAGAAGGACAACAAAGGCAGTAATGGCAATAACCAGAGCAAGAACGGTAATGGCGATAGCCAGACCACGAATGGCGGCACTACCAGTGATAACCAGGATGAGAACAAGGGCAGTAACACCGAGAACCAGGGCGGTAACGGTGATAACGAGGACAAGAATGGAGGCGCTACCGGTGATAATGATAACGAGAACCAGGGCAGTGATGACAGTAAGGAGGAGGAGAGCCAGGACAGTCACACAGATAACCAGAACGGTAACAACAATAACCAGGAGAAGAACCAGGGCGGTAACACAGCTAACCAGAACAAGAACCAGGGTGGTAATGCCAATAACCAGGGCGATGACACCGAGAACAAGGACAACCAGGGTAATCAAATGAACTCGGATGGAAATAAAAACGCGTCACCACAATCAGGTTCCGCTGCTGCTGATGGCAACAGCTATTCAGACAACACCGGCGGCTCCAAAGAGGAAGAGGATGCGGGTGAGGATGGTGGTTATGGCACCTCCTTTAACGGGGAGCGAGAGAAGAGCGTCCCCTCCATCCCCAGGCCCCCGGCTGAGAGCAGCCACTTCTTCGCCTACCTGGTGACCACGGCCATCGTCATCGCCGCCCTCTACGTCGCGTATCATAACAAACGCAAGGTGAGCGGCCGTGATCGTGACGTCCCCCCCGGTCACCGCCCAAACCGGGACCTGCTGAGCTGAAGAGTTTTCCCCTCGCTCAGAATTTTCTGTTTTCCCGATGTCCCCCGCTTTGGTTAAAATGAATCCGAGCCTTTTCCCAGCAACTTTTTGGGGGTTTGTGACTAGAAAGGGGTCCGGTCTCCGCGGAAGTTGCGTGGCTATGGCTCTAGGAGTTCTTTTCAGAGGTGAAAAGGAAAATATATGGTGAAGTTACCCTGTGTTTTGTCACTGACATGGAGTTTTTTGTAGCAGGTTGCAGATTTGTCCTTAAATAGCCTTATGCAGGAGGGAGGCAGCTCAAATGACGTAACTGTCGTTTGCTGGGTTTGGTTTTTCCTCCTCTAAAGCTCTTTTTGAGGTAGGAAAAAGAGAATAAATTCTTACTACTTTGTGTGTGTTAGGCAGACCTCATTATCACCTGCTTTCGATTGCAGCTGGGTTTAAATGTTCGTATTTCTTTGTTTCAAGTGTTTTTTCAATGAAATTGAGTCACTAGAAGGAGGGGGGTGAAGCTGCTTGTTAGAAATCGCGTGTTTAAAGTGAGAAAAAGCTGATTTATTGGTTACTGCCCCCTCACCTTGTCCCTGTTTCTCTCTCCCAAGATCATTGCGTTTGCACTGGAAGGGAAAAGATCGAAAAGTGGGCGACGACCCAAATCTGGCGATTATCAGAGACTGGATCAAAAGGTAAGAAATGCCCCAAAACGGACGCCGTGGGGCCTGGTGTGTATTATAAATACAATATATTGTGTATTTTATAAACGCAATATATTGTGTATTATATAAATACGATATATTGGCCTTTCATGTTAGAAGTGGTCACAAAACCCCAACTTGGTTGGTATTTTTTTGGCAAAAATCCCACTCTTGCTCTAGAAACAGGGGTTTTGCCCCCAAAATGGAAGCACTAACGCTGAGAAATGACGGTAGAAGTAACACGGGGCTGAAATTTGGGTCTTGAGCTCTGAATAGTTTCTCGCCAACTCAAATGACTTGTTTTAATTAAGTTTTTAGTGGGAGAAGGGTGGGATTTGGGGGAAAATCCCTTCATTCTGCCGCTTGGAACTTTTTTCACCTGTTGTCCTTGAAGTCAGAAGCATCTGGGGTTATTTTCTGCAAGAAGAGGATACAAACCTTGCTGATATTTTTGGCATTTATTTCCTCGCCAGGAATTCCCTGACATATCCCTGAAATGCAGCGAAGCAGCCGGGCCGGTAGAAAAATCTCATTGTTTAATTGAAAGCTCATCAGGGACCCTCAAACCGTGACGCTTTGTCCGAGTAGAAAACCAACGCCGAGCTTTCGAATAATTTAAACCTTTTTTTTTTCCCTTTCCAGATCTAAATTCCCCTTCGTAAATTCAGCGGAATCCCAACGGCTGGCGATGAAAATGCAGGAACGCTGGGTGACCCGCCCCGCGTTCAGGTTTCAGACACTGGGGGGGGAAAAAGGCTTTTGGTTTTGCACCCGCACCTTGGTAACGTTCAACTCTCACTTCTCAAAACGCTTTTCTCCTTCCCCGCGCACTGAAGATGAACTTTATTTTCTGCTCGGGCCTCCGTGACCCGGGAAAAATGAATCCCAAGCGCTCAACGGAACTTTTGTGTCCGAATGAAATGGAATTCGCCATCTGCTGTACTGACGACTCCTCTCGAGGAGGGGGGAAAAAAACGAAACACCCACCTGCAAAATGAGCCGCCTGACATTCCCTCTTCCCTCCCTTGTATTTGGGCGCGAAAGTTCGGAGCGCGACTGATTGCACTAGTTTAAAAACGATCCGCTGAGGACTCTGATTTAATTTGATTTCTCTTCTTTTTCTCTCTCCCTGTGCTGACGACGACGCTCGAGTCCCAACATCTCGATTCTTTTTCTGTGGACACGCTGGAGCTGCCTTTGGGTTGTAGCTTAAACCTTCCTCACCTGCATCTTCTGCTCCGCGTGTGTCTGTTCGCTCCCAAACCCCCCGAATTGCGAGGTTGCGCTACAGGTGATGGTTCCGATGCTGTGAAGGGCAGGGGATGCTCAAAAACCTCGTTCCAAAAAATCACTGCCCCGCCTCTTGCGAAACGTCGTTTTGTGGTGATTTGAGATGTGCGGTGGCCCCGAAACGCTTGGGATGAACAGAAATTGCAGTTTTTCAAATGCTGTCCTCAAAAATCGCGGCTCTGGCGTGTTCAGAACCACCAGCCGAGCCCCGGTGAGCGCTGCTGGCGCCATGGGCGCCGCGTTTGCCACCCGCGAGTCCCCACGGGACGATTTCTGTCACCTCCCGAGCAGGTGACAACACCAAGGGCTTGTTTTACCACCAACACGACCTCGTCCCGCTCCCCCGCGGCTCGTACGCTGCCGTTTTGGGGAGTTTGTGGTTAAACCTCGCACTTAACCAGGGCTGGGACCTCCCGGTTGTATTTATGCCCGCAAACCACATCGATTCACAAGTTACAACTGTGAGATTGTTTTGATTTTTGTCGTTCCACTCCAAAGACGTTGATTTGAGACGGGGACGTTTCTGAAATAACCACCCACCTCCTGGTTTTTCTTGTATTTTTTTTCCAATAAGGGCAGAAAAAAGTTGTTAAGAGGCCTCCGGAGCTCTTGGCACAGGCACCCGAGTCACCAACAGGAAGAACCTTTGACAAGGACAAAGACGGTTCCCTGTCTGGACACCAAAGCTCCAGCTGTATTTTTATTTTTCCTAACATTTCATTCCCCACAAAAGGGGAGAAAGGAGCTTGACGCTCTCCTAAAGCAAAAATAAATACAAATCCATTTTTTTTCCTGTTAGCGAGCACAAAGAGCAGAAAAAATAATCCCTCCTGCCTTTAAATAGCGTTCGCTGTTTCCGTAGATAAACTTTTCCGATGCTAAAATTACTCGCGGGAGCTATTTTGGAGAACGGGGGGGGAAAGAGAAAGGAAAACAGGTCGGGGAACAAAACCCTTGGGCTGAAATGCGCCTTGTGAAAGGGAAACGAGACTCGGCTGATTCAGGGATCCCGCGGGATAAACCCCGCACTGATTTACGGACGGGACGCGGATGGCGGATTTTATTTAATGCCAGTTGGGGGGGGAAAAATAAAACAAATTCCACCGCGTGCTTCTGAGCCACTCACGCCGGAATTTTTAGAGCGTATGCACAGTTTTCTTGCTTTGTCGTATTTTTTTTTTTAATTGAAAAATAATTTACGAAGATTTTTATTTTGCTTTTCTATCCCGCAAGCTTTTTCAAAGGCTTTTTGGTCTCTTTTATCGCCCGGTGTGTTGGGAATCGGCTGCGAACGGCGCTGGAGCGAGTTCTCCGGAGAGCGGGACCCTCGGACATCCTCAGGTTGGGGTTTGGGGAGAGAAAGAGCCAAATCCGGGGGATTTCCCCCAAAAAATCTCCTCTGAAAACCCAGCAGCACATTCCTGGCACCGCTCGCTGGAACCGTCCCAACTGGGTGAAACCGCCGGGGGTGACGCCGTGTTTGATTTTCATGGGATTTCGATTCACGCGACGCGTTTCGAAGGGGTCGGGGTGCGCGTAACCTTTTCCCTTTGAACGCGGGACGTGTTCCAGCGGACGGGATCTGTAGGCGCGCGGGGTTTTTTTGCCAAACGTCTACTTTCAGACCAACTGCCTCACCCATTTGAATCAGCAAATTGTTTTCTGCTGCAGTGCAATGCAAACTTTGCTTTGAAGGATCGGAATTTTTCTATTTCTTTGTACTTTTTTTTTTTTTTCTGTGTGGTAAAGTCAATAAAAGGATTTTAAAAATAAAGCGTTGAGTTTTCACTTATTTGTTTTGCGTGTGCTCTTTGCACGGTCTGCTTTGAAACCCAGCAACAGCCGCGCAGGTTCGTTCCTCTTTGTGCAAAAAACCAGTGGTTTAGCAAAACCAGCCGCGTTTAAGCCGAGCGTGGAGCTTTTTCTGCTCCGTTTGCACACACAAAACTCCGTCCTCGCATGATTAACGCTGCAAACGGAAGGAGCCGAGACAGGTCGGAGCGGATTTGAGAGGTTTCCAGTTTGCTTCACGCTCCCCCAGTTCCTCCTGACCAGTTTGGCCCCTCGCCCAGACGGTAGCGAGCGGGGTTTGTTTAGGACCCGACATTAAACCCGAGTTTAAACCTCTCTCCTGTATTTCCCCTTCCACCCGCAGGGAGGCTCTGAGGAGGACGCAGCCCAGATCCCAGTGACCCCTGAGCACCAAACTGGGAGAAACTGGGACAGGCTGGGGAAGCACCAGGGCCGTCGTGACTGGGCGCGAAAGGGGAGGAGGAGGTGGCGTGATCGGCTGCAGATGCCGAGGGCGCCGCTGGGCAGCGTCTGCTGCTTCCTGCACTAAAATAAACTTTCACCTTTCCCCCATTTTGCTTTAAAAGGCGAAAGTCCAGCCTCGTGAAGGCTCCTCCGCCTTGGCCGCGCACCAGCGGCCGCCGGCGCGGGGATGGGAGAAGGGCAGAGGCGCCTGTTGTTCTGTGACCGGGGTTACCGAGCGTGGGGGAGGGAAAAAAAGGCTGGAAATGGTGCGATGGTGGGAGCAGAGCTCCAGCTGTGGGGTCGGGTTTGGGCCCCGAGGGTCAGGGCCCAACGTGGCGGCACCAAAATCACCTCAGGGCTCGAAAACGTGGCGGCCCCAGGGGCACCGAAATCACCTCAAAACACAAAATGGTAATTCTCCTCCTCCAAAAAATAATCCCGCAGCGGCGGGACGTTGGACAGGGCCTGTGGGAGAGGAGCTGGAGGACCCCGGGGTGAGGGTTTGGGGGGTTTTCACCCCAAAAATGAATCCCACAGCTGGGGCCGGTTCTGTTTAATCTCTTTATCAATGATCTGGATGAGGGGATCGAGTGCACCCTCGGTGGTGTTGCAGGTGACACCGAGTTGGGTGGGGTGTTGATCTGCTGAGGGCAGGAGGCTCTACAGAGGGATCTGGCCCGGCTGGATCGATGGAATGAGGCCAATTGTCTGAGGTTCAACAAGGCCAAGTGCCGGGTCCTGCACTTGGGCCACAACAACCCCATGAACACTGCAGGCTGGGGAAGAGCGGCTGGAAAAGGCCCTGGGGGTGTTGGTGACAGCGGCTGAACACGAGCAGAGTGTGCCCAGGGGCCAAGAGGCCACAGCATCCTGGCTGGGACCAGCACTGGGGTGGCCAGCAGGGCCAGGGCAGTGACCGAACCTGTGCTGGGACCTGGGGAGGAAAAACCGCGAATCCTGGGGGCAGTTTTGGGCCCCTCAGCTCAGTGCACAAAATGGCGGCCCCAGGGGTGGCGGGAACACCTCAGTGCACAAAATGGCGCCACAAGGGGCACCAAAATCACCTCAGGGCTCAACATTGTGGCACCTGGAGCACAAATCTTATGAGGAGAGGTTGAGGGAGCTGGGGGGTTCAGCTGGAGAACAGGAGCTGAGGGGAGACCTTCTGATCTCTGAACTGCCTGAAAGGAGCTTGGAGCCAGGGGGGTCGGGCTCTGCTCCCCAGGAACAAGCGCCAGGAGCAGAGGAAACGGCCTCAAGTTGCACCAGGGGAGGTTGAGGTTGGATCTGGGAACAATTTCTTCCCCAAAGGGCTGTGGGGCATTGGAACAGGCTGCCCAGGGCAGTGCTGGAGTCACCATCCCTGGAGGGCTGGACAGACGGAGATGAGGTTCTCAGGACATGGGGCAGTGCCAGGGGTGGGTTATGGGTGGACTCAATGAGCTCGAGGGGCTTTTCCAACCTAACTGATTCTGCAATTAAAACGAAAATTCTCCATTTTTCCGCACATGCGATTGTTGGGTTGAATCTTTGAGTCTTCCCTCGAGGAGATCAGAGCATCACTCTGCTGCATGTTTTTAGGGTGAACTTTGCTCCAAGAGCTCTTTAACCCCCTTGCCGATGTCCACCCTGCCTTGAGGGTGCTATAAAGGTCCCCAAACTCTTTTGTTCCTCCAGGTAGAGCAAACCAGGGAAGGACAAACCCTGTGGGACCCTCGCTGGCGAGCGGCAGCTCGAGCATCCCGACCCATGCCGGGGTCACTGTGCCACTGTGCCATCTCCCGCGAGCCAAAGTCCAGGAAGCAAAAAAATAAAAGCTTCAATGAAAATTATCTGCCAGCTGGGTTGGGCTCAGCTTATCAGAGCCGGATTGCTCAGGGCTACGCTGAGGAACAGCAACACATCCAGGGTTTATCTGCAGGGCCGTTTGCGTGGGGGTGGTGTGGGGTTACACACAGGCAAAGGGTGAAGCTCGGCACATTTTGTGGATCTTTGCCCTCTCGAGCACTCGCTTCCTTGTTCACCCCAGTCGCACAGACCAGGGACATCCCCATATTCTGCTTTTCAGGCTTTTTTAGTGACATGGGTTTTGTGCTCTTGGTACCAAAGAGGCGATGGGAGGAAAGGACCTGGAGCGACCCCGTTGGGTCCTGGCGGTGTCCAAACCCACCCGTCCCAGCCAGAGCTTTTCCCTTTTCCTTTGCTCACAACGACCCAGTGAACTCCCCAGATCCCTCCTGAACTCTGAGCTACCTGGAGCCAACGTTTCCACATCTGCTCCCCGACCTGCGCCCCAGGTCCAGGTCAACCTGCCAACCTCCGGACACACCAGATCACCCTGCGATTTTTCTTTCTGTTTTGAGTTCTTCAGCAGCCTCGTGAACAAACAGCTTGAACTTCGCTGCAGGCAGGGCGCCAGCCAAGGAAACACACCGGCTTTGCCTCTGTACGACAAAAGCCTATGGCCTAAAGAGGTTCGTTTAGATTTAAAAATTCAAAACACATTTGCAAGGTTTGGAGCCCTTTCATGTAAGAAGATTGGGTCGAGAAGCAGGTTGACGTCCCCCTGGAGATGTGGGGCTGCTGCTCTTGAGCATTTGGGTGTCGTTACACCAGCGTGTGCTGAAATCAGATGTCCCTGCACTGCAGAAGGCCCTGGGGTGAGATTTTGTGTCACTTGGCGTATTAAAGCCTCCCCTGGTCACCTCTCCAGAGCAGTTTTCTTGTAACATCTCTTCTTTTTTCCTCTGTGCACGGCAGGGGATTTAGAATCACAGAATCATTTTGGTTGGAAAAACCCCTCGATCTCATCAAGGCGCCCAGACCAGGCTTCGGGTTTGTCTGCTTGTCCTGGGGACGTCCCCCACTGCCACCGCTCCCCAAACAGCGGCCAAGCCCTTTAGCAGCAGGAAACGACGCCAGGAGCGATTCCTGCTTGCGAAGATTTGTGTATTTACACAAGATTTGCGGAGCGCACGCTGGTGCCCGTTCAGCTGCTGGATTAGCTGTTTGCTCAGGGCTCTAATCCCGGCAGATCCGGACATGTTTCCAGGGCTCCATCCCCGCCGGGCACCTTCACGCTCCCCCTGCTTGAAAACCAGCTCGGCGGGGGGTATTTTTTTCCCTTTCCTCCATCACCAGTTCAAACTGGGCTTCTCCCAGTTCAAACTGGGCTTCTCCCAGCCCTTCCCCACGTGTTTGCTGTGCCCAAGTGTCTCGGCGATGCGATTTGAAGGCGGATTTTACTGATTTATCTACATCCCTGTGGTGTCTGGGGGGGATATTTGTTCCCCGTAATGTCACGTTTCATGGCAAATAATTTGGTTTTCCAGAGGGAGAAATGCTCTTGGTTGGAGGCACTGGAAGAAATTTGGGGCTGTTTCCTCAAGAAAGGACATGTGGGTGATGAAAGGATGGGAGAGGAGCGTTTGCAGTGGGAAAAAAACCCCACAAAACGGGTGAAAGTGTGAAAAAAAAAGATGTAGGATTGTGGTGGGAAGTTGGGGAGTGACCAAAGGATTGAGCTCCCGCGTGGGTGTAGGAAAATTCACAATTAAACCAGATTTATACTGGCTGCAACATTAAGCCTCGCGCTTGTGCCAGTCTCGTTCTGCACAAACTTGGCGAAAAAAACACTCAGATTATCACCCATCAGCTGTTATTACCTGGATAAAGAAGATTTGGGGTATTTTGGGCACCAGACACTTATCTGAGGATAAAATCTGGAATAATCCGGATCAGCTTAACCGGCTTTTGAGTCGCAGCCCAAGACAACCCGCTCCTATCTGAGGCTGGAGATGATGCTCACAAAGTCCTCCCTGTGCTGGCAGACAAAACAGGGCCTCGAGCATCGATTCGGGGTGTCAGGGGGTGCCCAGAGTAAGAGGTGGGAAAAAATGCACCAGGGGAGGTTGAGGTTGGATCTGGGAACAATTTCTTGCCCAAAGGGCTGTGGGGCATTGGAACAGGCTGCCCAGGGCAGTGCTGGAGTCACCATCCCTGGAGGGTTGGACAGACGGAGATGAGGTTCTCAGGACATGGGGCAGTGCTGGGGGTGGGTTATGGTTGGACTCGATGAGCTCGAGGGGCTTTTCCAACCAAAATGATTCTGTGATTCTCTGATTTATGGCACTTCTTTCCCTTCCCTTCCCTTCCCTTCCCTTCCCTTCCCTTCCCTTCCCTTCCCTTCCCTTCCCTTCCCTTCCCAACCTGGTGCATCAAAAATCAACCTCCTCACCCCGACCCCACATCACACGGTCCAAAACACAGACGATTCTTCTGATTTTATTGATTTCTGGTTTCACACGGTTCCCTTCCCTTGGAGAGGGCTTTGATCATTTTCTCAAGCTTATCCCCGCAGACAGAAAAGTTGGGTTTTTTTAATCGCTAAAGGAGGGGGTGTTTGCACCATCACACATCTCTGGGGGTTGAGGGGGGTAAAGCGGCACCCAAATATCATGAGCACTGCGGGGCACCCCAGTCCTGCTGCTCTACAAGGCATGGCTTAGCTAGCAAGCACCTTAAGTCGCTTTTAAATAGCTTTAAACCTGGCTTAAATCCCTCCAGGCCTGGCCTTGGTGTAGGGATCCACTTATTCCACTGCACCGTTGAGCCGGGTCCTTCCCAAGGGACCATGGCTGTGGGCACCTTGGTTAAAACACAGCAATGGGGCTGAGATTGGGGTGATCTGGGGATTATTTCCCCTCGATTAAACGCAGCCAGTTCCCGCCCAGCGCCTGGCAGGGCTTTACCAAACCTGCCCGGACAGGCCTGTGCATGGATCTCGTCTCAGGGAGGTGCCACAACCCCCGGGGCTGCAAAGTCCCACGTGGAGCTCCATGGGCCTGATGAAGCTTTACGAGCCCAACTCTGTGCCAAAGACACCATCTGAGAGGGGGAAACCATCCCCGGGGGGCTCAGTCCCCTCAGCCCAGCGGGTCTGGGGGATGCAGGTGGAGGTTGATGTTCTGGTGGTTTACGTGGCCTTCAGACACTGGTGGGGATCAAGCGACTGCGGGTGTTGCTGCTGGAAGCTGTTGGGTTTTGCCTTGTGGTGGTTTTTGGTTTGCCTTGACTTCTCTCCTGCCCACGGCAGCTCTTGGATCCCCTCATCCCTAAGCCGGGAGAAGGGATTTGCCCTCCAAAGGGTGTCCAGGGGTCAGCGGTGGACGTGGCAGTGGAAGGAGCTCTAGGTGGGTAAGGCCCAAGGCAAGCAAGCTGGGAAGGGGAACAGCGTCTTCCTGGGCTATCGTCTTGGCTTTGCGTTAGAGCAGGACATGCTACGGGTGAGCGAGAGCGGAAAATAAGGCATTGGGGCTGATCGGGGGGGAGCGGGAGGTCCTGGCCGGTGGGACGCCAGGCGTTAGTCCTTCTTCGTCGACTTGGTGGCCTCCGTGTGCCTTTTCAGCCGCAGCAGGTCGATGTAGATGTTGCGCTTGAGGATGGCGCTGGCGCACATGAAGGCCCCGTGCAGGGCGCCCATGAAGCCGGCAACACCCACGTCCTGCCCTGGAAGACAGCGGGAGGCGGCGATGGCCACGGCCATGGTGGGGACCAGTGAGCAGCCCACGGTCTGTGTCCCCAAGTGACCCTCAACGCTGCTGGATGTCACCATCCCCAACCACTGCTGACCATCCCCAACCACCGTCGACCATCCTCAACCACTGTTGACCATCCCCAACCACTGCTGACCATCCCCAACCACCGTTGACCATCCCCAACCACTGTTCACCATCCCCAACCACCACGGTCTGTGTCCCCAAGTGACCCTCAATGCTGCTGGATGTCACCATCCCCAGCCACTGTCTACCACCCCCAACCACCACTGACCATCCCCAACCACTGTTCACCATCCTCAGCCACCGCTGACCACCCCCAACCACTGTTGACCATCCTCAACCACTGTTGACCATCCCCAACCACTGCTGACCATCCCCAACCACCGTTGACCATCCTCAACCACTGTTGACCATCCCCAACCACTGCTGACCATCCCCAACCACCGTTGACCATCCTCAACCACTGTTCACCGTCCCCAACCACCGTTGAACATCCCCATCCACCACAGACCATCCCCAACCACCGTTGATCATCTCCAACCACCAGCCACCTCCCAGCTGCTCCTGCGCCAATCCTTTGGGTCTGGCCCCACAAAACCCCTCCTGGTTTGACCCCGTCCTTGTCCCCAGCAGGGACAGACCCTCATCCTGACCATCCCAACAACAGTCAGGAGCTGGAGGAGGCCCAGCCTGTTCCTCCTCCTGTTGGGGCCAAGCAATTCCACTCAGACATGCTCCAGTGGCTCTTATGTCACCCCATAGCACGGTGTGGCTCGTCCCCGTATTTCATGGCAGGACTAAAGGTTTTCTCCCCCATCTCTTGCTGCCCCAGAGGTGTCCTCATGCGAGAACGTGGTGTCTGGATGGTGGTACCTGTCAGGTAGAGGTTGGGGACATCTGTCTGCGGCCTCAGGGTGGTGATGGTTTCAGCCTGCAGGCGGGTGATATTGTGGTCCAGGCCGTAGAACTCCCCCTTGGCGCTGGCAATGTAGTGCTGGTTTGTGAGGGGCGTCCCCCCGGAGATGTAATCGACCTGGGGGGGTGACAAGGGGACAACGTGGTCAGGCATGATGGGGTGGGGTGTCTGGTGCTCCAGAACGCTGCGTTCCTGGGGTACAGGCTGGGCCAGGTTTGCTTGAAGACCTTTGCTTGGTGGCTCTGGCCGGATTTGGTGCCAGGATGGTCCTGGAGAACCATCGGAACCCCCTTGCACCACACTCGGTCAGGAGGCAGTGCTGATGGGACAGAGATGAGTAGACGGGGCCCAGGAGAGGAGCTGGAGGCCCCGTGAACCCTGGGTTTTCTTACCCTGTCCTCGATGCGAGGGTAGAGCTTGTAGACGGCCTGCATGATGACGTCCACAAAGGCCTTCTTCAGGTCCTCGTAATCATCTCCCCGCTTGTTCACCTGCTCGTCCTTCCACTCCTCAAACCACTCGTATTTGGCGAAGGTCAAGACGGAAATGGTGGATTTACCTGCAGCAGGACAAGGTTGGGGCGGTTGTCCCTCTGCCCACCCTCATGGCACCGTTTTGCTGCCACAAACCCAAACCTCCCCATGCAAACCCCCGTGTGGCCCCAGGTCTTTGTGGTTCCATGTTCTCCATCCAGTTGTCTTGAAGGCCACTTCCCATGAGCAACCTCCTCAGTGGCTTTGACCACGGCTATTTGAGGAGAAGCTCCTCATTTGCAGCCATCGAAAGAACCAAAACCCAAGAGTTTTGAAGCCAGTCCTGAGCTCGTGTGGTTGGGTTTCAGCCTCTACCTGGGTGCCTCGCGTTCCAGGTGGGGTCCTTGGCCGACGGGCAGGTGACAAACATGAAAGGCATAAGCTTGGCGGCTTCTTCTCTGGAAGAGCTCAAGTAGCGATTCATTCTGCAGAGAGATGCGAGGGTTTGAGGTGGGATTTGGAGAAAACCTTCCCCTGAATCATTGCCACAGCCCAATGCCCACCCGGCCAGGACCTGCCCGGGGCATTTTCTGAGTCACCGCCCAGGAATTCATCTCCCTACGCTTAACGAAGCACGGCTAAGTTGAAGCCAAACCTACATTTCATCCAGGTCGTTTCCTAGGTACAGGTAGTAGTTGGTGGGCTCCAGCCCCAGCTCTTCTGACGAGCCGTTAAGACCCACGAAGACGGTGAAACCCCCTACACCATGTGTTGCCACGCGAAGCTGAGACTGAATCCCTGCAAGATGAAGGGGAAAATCAGTATTTTCTGGGGTCTTCACCTACGGAGACATGGTTTCTCCTAGAAGCAGCCCCATTCATATCTACGTTGGCTTGTAGAATGGATTTATCTCGAAACCTGCGGTGTGTGTGCTCAAGGNTGACCATCCCCAACCACCGTTGACCATCCTCAACCACTGTTCACCGTCCCCAACCACCGTTGAACATCCCCATCCACCACAGACCATCCCCAACCACCGTTGATCATCTCCAACCACCAGCCACCTCCCAGCTGCTCCTGCGCCAATCCTTTGGGTCTGGCCCCACAAAACCCCTCCTGGTTTGACCCCGTCCTTGTCCCCAGCAGGGACAGACCCTCATCCTGACCATCCCGACAACAGTCAGGAGCTGGAGGAGGCCCAGCCTGTTCCTCCTCCTGTTGGGGCCAAGCAATTCCACTCAGACATGCTCCAGTGGCTCTTATGTCACCCCATAGCACGGTGTGGCTCGTCCCCGTATTTCATGGCAGGACTGAAGGTTTTCTCCCTGATCTCCTGCTGCCCCAGAGGTGTCCTCATGCGAGAACGTGGTGTCTGGATGGTGGTACCTGTCAGGTAGAGGTTGGGGACATCTGTCTGCGGCCTCAGGGTGGTGATGGTTTCAGCCTGCAGGCGGGTGATATTGTGGTCCAGGCCGTAGAACTCCCCCTTGGCGCTGGCAATGTAGTGCTGGTTTGTGAGGGGCGTCCCCCCGGAGATGTAATCGACCTGGGGGGGTGACAAGGGGACAACGTGGTCAGGCATGATGGGGTGGGGTGTCTGGTGCTCCAGAACGCTGCGTTCCTGGGGTACAGGCTGGGCCAGGTTTGCTTGAAGACCTTTGCTTGGTGGCTCTGGCCGGATTTGGTGCCAGGATGGTCCTGGAGAACCATCGGAACCCCCTTGCACCACACTCGGTCAGGAGGCAGTGCTGATGGGACAGAGATGAGTAGACGGGGCCCAGGAGAGGAGCTGGAGGCCCCGTGAACCCTGGGTTTTCTTACCCTGTCCTCGATGCGAGGGTAGAGCTTGTAGACGGCCTGCATGATGACGTCCACAAAGGCCTTCTTCAGGTCCTCGTAATCATCTCCCCGCTTGTTCACCTGCTCGTCCTTCCACTCCTCAAACCACTCGTATTTGGCGAAGGTCAAGACGGAAATGGTGGATTTACCTGCAGCAGGACAAGGTTGGGGCGGTTGTCCCTCTGCCCACCCTCATGGCACCGTTTTGCTGCCACAAACCCAAACCTCCCCATGCAAACCCCCGTGTGGCCCCAGGTCTTTGTGGTTCCATGTTCTCCATCCAGTTGTCTTGAAGGCCACTTCCCATGAGCAACCTCCTCAGTGGCTTTGACCACGGCTATTTGAGGAGAAGCTCCTCATTTGCAGCCATCGAAAGAACCAAAACCCAAGAGTTTTGAAGCCAGTCCTGAGCTCGTGTGGTTGGGTTTCAGCCTCTACCTGGGTGCCTCGCGTTCCAGGTGGGGTCCTTGGCCGACGGGCAGGTGACAAACATGAAAGGCATAAGCTTGGCGGCTTCTTCTCTGGAAGAGCTCAAGTAGCGATTCATTCTGCAGAGAGATGCGAGGGTTTGAGGTGGGATTTGGAGAAAACCTTCCCCTGAATCATTGCCACAGCCCAATGCCCACCCGGCCAGGACCTGCCCGGGGCATTTTCTGAGTCACCGCCCAGGAATTCATCTCCCTACGCTTAACGAAGCACGGCTAAGTTGAAGCCAAACCTACATTTCATCCAGGTCGTTTCCTAGGTACAGGTAGTAGTTGGGGGGCTCCAGCCCCAGCTCTTCTGACGAGCCGTTAAGACCCACGAAGACGGTGAAACCCCCTACACCATGTGTTGCCACGCGAAGCTGAGACTGAATCCCTGCAAGATGAAGGGGAAAATCAGTATTTTCTGGGGTCTTCACCTACGGAGACATGGTTTCTCCTAGAAGCAGCCCCATTCATATCTACGTTGGCTTGTAGAATGGATTTATCTCGAAACCTGCGGTGTGTGTGCTCAAGGGGTGGGACAGCAACTCCTGTTGGCTTGACGTGTGGCTTAAGATTTTGCTGTATTTAATGACTTTCTTGGGTTCAAATGTGCTGCAAACGTCGAATCATTGTAGACCAAGACCATAGCGTTGCCCAGAAAGCTGTCGCTCAACCACGTCCTCTTCCACCCAATTGTGCCCCCTTCTACCCAATTGTGCCCCCTTTTACCCAACCGTGCCCCTTCCCAACCAACTGTGCCCCTTCAACCCAACCACATCCCCTTAAACCCAACCGTGCCCCTTTCCAAGCAAACTGTGTCCCCTTCCACCCAACTGTGTCCCCTTCTACCCAACCGTGCCCCCTTCCACCCAACTGTGTCCGCTTCTACCCAACCGTGCCCCCTTCCACCCAACCGTGTCCCCTTCTACCCAACTGTGCCCCCTTCTACCCAACCTTGCCCCTTCCAAAGCAGGAAGGAGCTTTCATGGCACCACTAAACACAACTTTAAGTGGACATTTCACCAACTTCCACCATTTTTGGGGCACTACGCTGTGGTGTTTAGGGAAATCACACGGCAAACCAGCGATTTGCTAATTTTACAGCCAGTTTCAGCAAACTAATTTCATTTTGATTGAAAACCCAGTGTAGAAACATGTGGCGTTTGGAATGATGTGAAAAAAGCCACTGGGTTTTGCTGATTTCTAGGAAATAATTATAAAGAAGTCGCTTTTTCAACGTGCCGTAACCTCAACGAAACCCAACTCTGCCGTGTTTTACCGGGTAGAGCCCGCGCCTCCGCCGGCAGGAGCCGTTCGTAGGTGTTGAAGACCCCGGCATCCGAAATGATAACAGGGGCGTAGATATTCACCAAATCTTGGCCTTTCTTGACGCTCACGCCTGGAAGGGAAAGGTGACATATAAAAGCATATAAAGGTGACATATAAAAGCAACACGACGGTCGGGAGAAGACGCGACAGCCCCGTCCGCGCCGGCGCTCACCGCAGGCCCTGCCCTGAGAGTCCAGGAGGATCTTTTGCACCGGCGCCCGGCCCAAGACATTCCCACCGGTTTTGCGGATGACGTTGATGGTATGGAAGGCGATTTCCCCGCTCCCCCCTTTGGGGTACCAGGCGCCATGGATAAAGTGGTGGACTAGGAGGCTGTGCATGGAGAAGGACGTCTTGGAGGGCAGCGTGCCTGGAAAAAAAAGGGGCAGAATAAGGTGAATTTTGTGGCAAATTGTGGTTTTGTGGCTTATACTGAAGTTTTTAGGGTGGGGAACAGCCTGTCCTGAGCTGGAATCACATAATCATAGAATCATTTCACTTGGAAGGGACCCTCAGGATCATCAAATCCAACCACGTGGGTGAGGAACGATGGGTCATGGAGGAGCAGGGACGATGTCAGACATGGTGGCCCGGTGGCACGAGGTGAGGTTCTTAGGGACACACATTGGGCTAACGGCTGACACGGCCTGGTTGCCACAACCAGCGTTGGGTGAGCGTTTGGACTCCACGACCTCGATGGGCTTTTCCCGACCCCACAACGATTCTATTTTCACCCCCAAAGAGTTTAAACACCCCCTCCCCGGGTCACCTACCGTAGGTGGGGAAGATGTAGCAGAAGACGGCCTGGAGCTCGGGGTTGGCGGTCAGCCCGTCCACCACGTCGCGCAGGCTGCGCGTGGCCAGGCGGCAGAAGGGGACGAGCCACAGCAGCAGCCCCGAGCGGCACAGCAGCCTGGCCAGCGTGCTCGGCAGCACCTTCAGCACGTTCAGCATCGCGGCCCCGCGGCTGGCGCTCTGCGGGGGGGACGGGGCCGTCACCGAGCGGCCCCCCCCGCCCCCGCCCCGGGAGGAAGGTGGACAAGCCCGGCGCGGGCTCGAAAAGGGCTCAAAAGTGGCTTTTTCGCCTTAAATTTACAGCGGAGGGGCGGTGGCATCTCTGAAGTGCTGCATCTCGGGGGGTTGTGGGCAAGGGGAGCGACTGATCCCCCCAAAATACACCCCCTGCGGCGGGGGCGCCTGTGCAAGTGGGTGCTGGGAGCTGGCACTGGGAGGTGGCACGGAGTACTGGGAGCTGATATCTGACACTGGGAGCTGGTACTGAGCACTGGGAGCTGGCGTTTGGCACTGGAAACCGGCAGCGGGACCTGGTACTGGGTGCTGGGAACTGACACTGGGAGCTGGCAATGGGAATGGACACCGGGTTCTTGGAGCTGGTACTGGGGGTTGATGGTGAGCACTGGGAGCAGGTATGGAGCACTGGGAGCTGGTGCTGGGCACTGGGAGATAGCAAGGGGCACTGGGAGCTGATCCTGAGTACTGGGAGCTGATATCTGGCCCTGGGAGATGACAGTGAGCACTGGGAGCAGGTATGGAGCACTGGGAGCTGGTGCTGGGCACTGGGAGATAGCAAGGGGCACTGGGAGCTGGTCCTGAGTACTAGGAGCTGATATCTGGCACTGGGAGATGACAGTGAGCACTGGGAGCTGATGTCTGGCACTGGGAGCTGGCACTGGGAATGGACACTGGCCTCTCAGAGCTGATACTGGGAGCTGACGGTGGGCACTGGGAGCAGGTACAGAGCACTGGGAGCTGATATCTGACACTGGGAGATGACAGTGGGCACTGGGAGCTGGTACTGGGGGTTGATGGTGGGCACTGGGAGCAGGTACTGAGTACTGGGAGCTGATATCGAGCTGGCACTGGGAATTGACACTGGGGTCTCAGAGCAGGTACTGGGAGTTGATGGTGGGCACTGGGAGCAGGTACGGAGCACTGGGAGCTGACACTGGGCACTGGGAGATGGCAATGGGCACTGGGAGCTGGTACTGAGTACTGGGAGCTGATATCTGGCACTGGGAGATGACAGTGAGCACTGGGAGATGACATTGAGCACTGGGAGCTGGTACTGGGGGTTAATGGTGGGCACTGGGAGCAGGTACAGAGTACTGGGAGCTGATATCTGACACTGGGAGCTGGCACTGTGCGGCGGTTCCAAAGCATCAATTAATTAACGCTAATTGAGCAGCGTTTGATGACGATCCCTGTCACTCCCAGGGAGCAGCGGGAGCACGGGGGGGTCCCAGCACACCCCAGGGGACCACGAGTCTCGTGGGGAGGGGTGTTAGAACTCCGGGTGGAGGGTTTTGAGGCAGAAAAGGGAGATTTTGGGTGTCTCTCAGCACTTTTGAGGCCAGGCTGTGCAGCACCATTATTTTCTGCAGTTACCCAACGCCAGGGGGTGCATGCAGGGGGGAATTTCACTTCCCCACGCGACCCCGCAGAGCCAAAAAACCCCCCCATCCCCTCCCCGCATCCCCCTTTACCTTCACCAGCCGCTGGAACTCATCGATCGCCGCCTCCTCGCCGGGAAACTGCTCCTTCAACCCTTGGAAAAACTCCCTTTTTCCCGAATAAATGCGGTAGGTCTTGGTGTTGCCGGGCTGCCCCAGAACGATGGCGTCGTAGACGGGGGGCAGTGGAGCCCACTCGAGCTGCCCCTCGGTCAGCTGGTCCACCATGAACCGGGTCATGGAGCCCTCCTGCATGCGCCCCACATAGTGGATACCTGAAAAACGGATGCGTAGTTTGGGGTTCTTTCGGTATTTTTTTACACCCCTGGAGTGCTCGGGACCTGCTTATTATTTTTTCACCCCCACCCCAGGAGGGGAAAGGGAAAAACCGGGACATGCACGTCTCCCGCTTCAGGTCAGAGGGGAAACCGAGCGCTCGCTCGGGCCTTATCGAGCAGCTTTTGGGAGTTTTCTTACCCACTAATATTTTTCCTTTTTAATGTCGTCGTAAATAATTAATCCCCAGCTCAAGGGATGCACAAAACTGGACTTTGTGTTGCCGGAAGGAATTTGGCGAGGGCGACGTGCCCTGAGTTACACCCCCCGTACAGGGGGGTGTTCTATAGGTGTGGGGTGATTCTATAGGGGTGTGACCGGCAGCACCTCGGATTTCGGGGCGCGGGTGGGTGTGTGATACAACATCACTCGTGCAGAAAAAGCGCTTGTATAACACAACCCGGGGCAGGTGCCGGGGACACCCAGGCCGGGTTTTGGGTGCGATTCCCCCCCCATCTTTGTCCCCCCACCCTGCGGCTGAGCCCCCGAGCCCCGGGGAGCGCGGCTGGCGGGGGGGGGCCCGTTACCGGTGTCGAACTCGTAGCCTTTCTCGGTGAAGGTGTGGCAGCACCCCCCCAGCTTCCCGTGCTGCTCCAGCACCAGCACACGCCGTCCCGCCTTGGCCAGCAGCGCGGCGGCCGCCAGCCCCCCGATGCCGCTGCCCACCACGATGGCATCGAGACCCTCGGGGACTTTATCTGCGGAGAAAACTGCAAGGGGGGGGGAACAGAGGGGGTGGGAACGTCAGCACCCCCAGAGTGGGACCCCCAAGATCTTGGTGGGGGGTGGTGGCGCTCGGGGGGTGATGGCACCTCGCTGGGGGATGTCACTCTGGGGGGGATGTCACTCTGGGGGGGTCATAGAGCGCCAGGGGCTGATGATGTGTTGGTGGAGGAGATGCCGCCCTGGGGGGGGGATGCCACACTTGGGGGGGGTGTCACCTCCCTGGGAAATGCCATCCTGGGGGGGGATGTCATGCTGAGGGGGTCATGCTGCCCCAGGGGTGACACTGTGCTGGGGGGTGATGCCAGCCTGGGGGGGTGACGCTGCCCAGCTGGGTGATGCACCCCCCCCCCCCCGCAGCGAGTGATTCTCCACCGTGGGTGCTGCCCCCCCACAGGTGATGACCTCCAGTGGGTGCTGCTCCCCCGGTGGGTGCTGCCCCCCCCCGGTTAGTGACGCAGCCCCAGGAGGTGATGCCCCTCCCGGTGATTGATGCCCCCCCCTCCAGTGGGTGACACCCCAAGTGAGTGATGCCCCCCTGGTGAGTGACACAGCCCCGGTAGCTGATGTCCCCCCCACCCAGGGGTGACACCCCCGGGGCAGTGATACCCCCCCGGTGGGTGGCACAGCCCCGGTGGGTGCTGTCCCTCCATCAGTCAACGATGCCCCCCGGTGGGTGCTGCCCCCATCAGTCAGTGATGCCCCCCGGTGGGTGCTGCTCCCGGCAGAGCCCAGGGATCCGGGGTCCCGTTCCGGGGGTCCCGTCCCGGGGTCCCGTTCCCCGTACCTGTCTTCACCACGGTCCTCCGCACCGCCTTGTCGGTGACGATGGGGGCCGGGGGCCGCCGGGCATCGGCGGCGAAGGGGCTGGGGCCGCTGCCGGGGGCCCAGAGCAGCCGCAGCACGAACAGCAGCAGCAGCAGCAGCGCCAGGAACAGCAGCGCGCCCGGACCCAACATCGCGATCTGCCCGCGGCGGGAGCGGCGGGGACACGGCACCGCGGGACCGGGCGGGACGGGGCGGAACGGGGCGGAACGGGGCGGGACCGGGCGGGGGGTGGTGCCGAGTGCTGGGAGCCGATATCGGGCACTGGGAGCTGATATCTGATACTGGGAGGGGGCACCGGGCACTGGGAGGCGGTGCTGAGAGCTGATACTGGGTACTGGGAGGGAGGTGACGCTGGGAGCTGGCACTGAGCACTGGGAGCGGGCACAGGGCACTGGGAGGCGACACTGAGCACTGGGAGATGGCAGCTGATACTGGGAGCTGGCACTGAGCCCTGGGCGCTGTTATCTGGCACTGGGAGCTGGTGCTAAGTACTGGGAGATGATATCTGACACTGGGAGGCGACGCTGAGTACTGGGAGCCGATAGCTGATACTGGGAGCTGCCACCGGGCACTGGGAGCTGGCACTGAGTGCTGGGAGATGACACTGGGAGGTGGCACTGAGTACTGGGAGCCGATAGCTGATACTGGGAGCTGCCACCGGGCACTGGGAGCTGGCACTGAGTGCTAGGAGGTGGCACTGGGCACGAGGAGATGACACTGGGAGCTGGCACTGAGTACTGGGAGCTGATGTCTGGCAATTGGAGCCGGTACCGAGCACTGGGAGCTGGAACCGAGTACTGGGAGCTGATAACTGGCACTGGGAGGTGGCACTGGGCTCTCGGGGCTGTTACTGGGCACTGGGAGTTGATGGCGGGCACTGGGAGCTGGTACTGAGCGCTGGACACCGGAGCCGCCGCTGGTCCCGAACCCAGCAGCCCTGCCCGGCCGCGGCGAGCGGCCGCGTTCCGCGCGGTTTGACCCTCCCGCGCCGCCGTCACCTTCCAGCGCGGAGCCTGCCGGGAGCTGTAGTCTCGTGTTCCGGGGCCGTGGCGCGGACTACAACTCCCAGCATGCAGCGCGGCCGCGCCTGCGCACTGCGCGCCGGGGAGCGGGGCCGGCGGACGGGCGGGGCGGCACCGCCGCCGCTCCGGCGGCCGCGGGGTCAAAGGTCGGCGGGTCAAAGGGCAGAGCGGCCCGGTAGGGCGGGGGGTGACGGAGAATGGGGCGGGAACGGCGGGGAGAGCTCTTTGTGGGCGACAGGCCGCGGGTGAGGCCTGCGGGGCCGGGTTCCCCCGGTTCCGCCGCCTGAGGCTCCGCCGCGTTCTCCCGCAGGGCATGAGCGGAGCCGCCGGGGGCGCCGAGCGGCCTGAGCAGCAGCAACGAGTCCGCCCGCCCGGCGGGGCCCTCCCGGTGCGTGTCACCCCGGGACCCCCGGGTCCCGGCCGCTCGGTGTCAAACACCCCCGCGCGTTATCACTTTATTTCTGTATTTCTGGCCCTAAAAAAGGTTCTTTCGGGGTAATAAACCCGCTCCTGCCGTTACCGGGGCTGGTGATGCCACCGAAACGTGTCTGGGGTCGAGGGGGGGTCCTGAGGGACGGGCTCAGGGGTTCGGGGTCACCCCCCGGTTTGAGGTCTGTCCCCACGGGCGACAATTCTGTCCGTCTGTCCCTGTGGGTGACAGTTCTGTCTGTCTGTTGCCACGGGTGGCAGTTCTGTCCATCTGTCCCTGGGGGTAACAATTCTGTCCCTCTGTCTGCATGGGTGACAATTCTGTCCGTCTGTCTCCGCTCAGGTCTCTGCCGTGGGACAGAACCGGCTCCTGCAGGTGCTTGTTCAGGGGGACCCAGCGGGTGAGCAACTCCCTTGGCCCCGATCCCGGGGGAGGGGAGCCCTGGGGGGCCCGAATTGAGCCCGAGGGTCCCAGCGCGCAAATCCGGCTCCAAATTAGTGAAGCCTACACCTCGTTTTGTCCCAAATTCGCTTTGCAGGGGACTCTGGGGGTGAAGTTTTCCCCCCAAAAAATTGTGCTCTGAGGGGAGGGAACAACCCCCCCACCCCCCAGCTCTGACCTCCAGTTCTGTCCCAGTAGAGACCAGTGAGGAGCTGCAGCGAGCGCAGGAGGAATGGGAGGCGGTGGAAGAGACCCAGGCGGGTACGGCTTGGGGGGTCAGCGGGTGGGGGGGCATTCTTGGGAGGGTGGGAGACCCACAGTCACCCTATTGCCGTGTGACAGTGGGAGCGACCCCCCCACACTGCAACGGCCACTTTGGCGTCGTTTGGGCACCGAGAAGCCACAACAGGGAGCACGGGTGACACTGGGGGGACATGAGTGACACTGGGAGGGGGGGGGGGTTAACACCATTCTCTCCCTCCCTGCAGTGCTGGGGGGGCCGTTGGGTGCTGCCGCCCCCCCGATCTCCTTCCAAGAAGCGCTGCAGTTCTTCCAGAGCACCGACCTCTCCCAGTGCAGGGTACGGCCCCGGGGGGGCCCTTTTCGTAAGTAGGAGGGGGCAGCGCCGCCCAAAAAAAACCCCCGCGCTCCCCCCTTTCCCTCTCGTCCCCACCAGGACCGTCCCAAATCATATTTTGGGTGTTTTTTGGTGTGTTTGTCCCCACAGCAGCAGGTGCGGTTGCCGGGGGGGGGGCACGGCCTGGCTGCGCTGCTGCGGTGCCTCGCGGGGCCCCCCCGGCTGCGGCGGCGGCTGCGGGAGGAACGGGAGCTGGCGCTGGCCATGGCAAACTGTGAGTGACACCGGGGACACCGGGGGGGTGTCCGGTACCACGGGCTTTGGCACCAGGGGGTGGGTTTTTCTGCCAAGGGGTTTTTTTTAGATTCCACGGGATGATTTTGAGGCACCAAGGACCATTTTTTGGGTGCCAAAGGGCTGGCTTTTTGGTTCCGAGGGATGTTTTTAGATATCAAGGGGTGATTTTTAGGTACCCAAGGCCATTTTTTAGGTGCTAAGGGGTGTTTTCTAGGTGCTGAGGGGTGTATTTCAGATGCAAAATGATGGTTTTTAGATACCACGGGTGTTCTTTAGATGCCAAGGGCTATTTTCTAGGTGCCAAGCGATGTTTTTTAGGCACCAAGGGCCATTATTTGGGTGCCAAAGGGCTGGCTTTTTGGTTCCGAGGGGTGTTTTTAGACATCAAGGGGTGTTTTTAGGTGCCAAGGGCTGTTTTTTAGGTGCCGAGGAATGGGTTTTAGGTACCACAGGTGTTTTTTAGATGCTAAGGGCTGTTTTTAGGTGCCAAGGGTTGATTTTAGACACCAAGGGCTATTTTCTAGGTGCC
>VWYH01006176.1:0-13429 GCA_013399365.1 Pampusana beccarii | reverse complement strand
TTCCCTAATAAAAAAGATTGCATTTTTCTGATCTATAACTGGTCAATCCAGTGATCAGTTTATCATTATAGCTGCTAACACTAATTCTGTCTACATTTGCACTTTTCAAGAAGAATTTTCAGACTAGCAAAAGTTTACATTTTCCAGGAAGGAATTCATTCGAGCTGTCACATTTCAACTGACACAAACTATTCAAACTACATTTCATAGACAAACATATACCAGACAGAGGTGGTATTTAATATCATATCTTCACAGGCATTTTAAGAAAATATTTAGACAATAATATCCACTAGAAAACAGAGAAACAATGATTTAAAAAAATTTACAAACATTATTCTTCAAGGTGAGCTTCCTCTATATATATATTGTACTGTGGATCTTCTGCACACATCAGAAGTCGTCACCTAAGTTTTGCCTTCAGCAATGTCCACAGAGGTACGTAGAGGACTCGGGATTTTGTTCAGGCCCTCCTGCAACAGGATTGTCTTTTCCTGCAGATATCAGGAAAACAACCCAGGGGCTGATGGCAGAAACAGCATTGGCAATGATGAAAATTCAGGACCGTGTGTATGTACTATAGACAGATTTTCAGAGGACTACAGAGATAGATGAGGGATGCCAGAATAGCCTCCTCCCAGTGGACACGGTGTCAGAGGAAGAAGTTCTCAAGATGTGGAGAGAAAAGCAGTCATGCTTACCTTGGGGTGTTACCTGGCATGCAGAAGGCAAAGCTACCTGTGACCAGCACCACAGCCAACATGTGGCAACAGCAGGCCAGCCTGAACTGCAGCAACAGGCTGGCTGATTGCAAGGAAAGCAGCTGCATCCTTAGGTCACAGAGATCAAGTATTCAAGGCTCCAGGTCTGAAATGGGTTCTTCTACAAATCGGCCCTGTTCTTATTCATTAAGGAGGCAAAACTAGAGAGAAACCCTGCAGCAGCCTGTCCAGGTCCATTTTTTCTCTTGCTTCTGCTTCTGAGTTTCAGACAATTCGAATAGTTTTCTTGCCAGATATTCCTGAAGCTTGTTAGACACTAGGTTTAAAGTACGGCAAATATCACACCATTCAGGAACAACTTCCTTAACACACAGAGGCAAGAAAAAGGGCTGTTCATTGTGACTGCCACAGAAAAGGCTCTTTTGAAGGCCACGAGATAAACTGAAGGCTTGTAAGATGTGCAGAAGGAAAAGGCGTTGATGGCCTCACTAGTGATAAACAGTGGAAAATCAGCTAAGATGCGCCACAGACATGGAGTGTTGCTTCCTTTGTTGCCACAGGTACCAAAGTAGAAAGGATTAATTATTCAAGTACTTGAATAATAACTTTGTATAGGCACACTCAACACAGATAAGTGACTGCGTGGGCAACAGCACGAAGAAGGAAACCAGGATAAAACATTAAGAGGATAAAGCAGTTAAAGGAAATGGATGATGTGTATGGAATTTCAAAATAGTTTGCCATTTCCAGTGGCCTGTGCAGTGTTTGGCTCAGCTGGACATGAATCTGCTCTGTTTAATGAGTCCAAAATGGATTATTGGTTCAGCTCAGCAGCCCAAAAACTAGGTCAACATGGCTCTTGGGACCCACTGGCTGGTGTTTAGCTCCAGCAGAGCAGCTACTTTTTACAGACAATGCGAGGGACAGCAACAGGTGTTTGCTTGTGAAGGTGAAAAAAAAATCATGGAAAAGTGACTTCATGTGCCACTCATTCAAAGTACCTATGTTAGAACAAAGTCGATCTATAGATTTATGGCCACTTTACTGCTGTTGAAAACAAACTAGTCCCACAATCTGGGGTTATCAGTGCATCTCATTATAATAGATTTGTGTATGACTGACTGGGTTTCTTCTAGAACTACTGGGATTCTTATTTGAATTCAGCATTTAACAGAAAAAAAATCCAATAGGATGGTTGTAAATCCTCAATGAAATCAACTCATGGTGTCTATGGGCTTTTTAATCAAGTTAATGGCTTTTCTTTGGCTGCTCAGTATTATCCCTACATGCCCCCAAACCTTTCAAAGTAATTCTGACATGGATTAGGACCACTCAAGCCAATCATCCCTCATTACTGTAGCAAATGGTTTTGATTTGGGGGCAGTAAATCTGGATGGCGTGGATCAGATGTTCTTACTGTGAATGAAGTGATAACCTCGTGAACGGTGTCAGGACTTGGGATCTGGAGACTGTGCTAGCAAAAGCTCCAGTGCACACAAGCAGCTGCAGAATTCCCAGAAAGCCCTGCATGTGGCAGAGAAGGGAATTCTCTAGGGTTTGGCAGTCTCTGTGTTTTAAAGCTTGAGCTGATGTCTCTGTCATGCAAAGCATCCAGAATCAGGAACATTTCTATGCGAGTGCTGAAATGAAGGCTAATTCTTAATGCCCAGCAACAGAGGCAATGCTTCTGCTTTCAGAGCACACTATTCCTTTCACATCCCCAAGACACCCACGTTCTCTCCAAGCCACGCTTTCCCAAGCAAAGCTTGTACCAGGGTAGCAGCATCCCGAGGAAACTCATGCCACTTCTCTCAAACCCATAGCGACTGCTCCGCTGGCACCGCAGCTCCCTCTTCTCTCTCCCTGATCTGGCTCTGCCCTTGTTGTCTGTGGCCATAATTCTCGTCTCCCATATTGACATAAACCAGGATTAGAACAACTAAACTGTGCTGATGTAAAGCACACAGGAGGAAGAGGCCCTGTGTATTTCGCTGGCTCCCTTGTGCTATTCCACTTGCCTTTGACATTTGGCACACATGGAAACATTCATATATAGCAAGTCCCTAATGTCTCCCTCTTATAAAATAACTGTTTGGAAGGCAGCTTGTTTAAATGTAAGCATACATAGACTGGATTGACAAATGCTACTGAGCTTTGCCTTGTGAACTGCGCCCTCCTAATCCAAACTGTTCACCTACAAAGCAAATCAAAGAACCAAGACTGAACAACCAATCTATTTCAATTAACAAAGGAAAAGCAAAACCCAGCCCTAAAATGAACTTTCACTCTCTCCAATGATTTATTTCATCTAAACATTTTAAATAATTTTTATTTAATAATTTTTAAATTGTAAAAAAACCCCAAAGTTTCACCTTTGAAATGAAACCACCAGCAAAAAGCCAAAATCATTTGGCTTTTTAAAAAAGACCAAAAAAAATTATATTTTTCCGGCATTTCCTCCTCTTTGCAGATGAAGCTATTCACCACATTAAAACTAAATTCAAGATTTTTTTTCAATTTTGCCAAAATAAATCCACGTTGCTCCACCTGACATCCAAAGACAAATACATAGAACATGCTACATAAAATATCTTAGTGAGAAGCAGATTGGCCTTCTAATGCTAGCAGACTTCATTTTGTTGGTATCACCACAGCACATGACATCATCTTGCCATCAGCATCCATTACCATTACGGATACAACTTTTACTGAAAGCTACTGTGTATCAGGGGTAGGGGAGCTCTCACAACTGTTCTGTCACTGACTACTTATTAAACAGGCTCATAAGATAATTTGGGTTGGAAGAGCCCTCAAGAGGTCTCCCTGTCCAACTTCCTGCTTAAAGTGTAATAAGAACCATAAAGGTATTGCCCCATCAGAAAATTAAACACCCTTCAGTGCAGCAGGGGGAGGAGGGTCTCATAGGCTTCCTCAACAACAAAGGTCTTTAGCAAAAAAACGCACTAACTTGTTTCTCTTCATAAATTCCCACTGCCCAGCGCTGTAGGATGCCCACAGCCTCGCAGCCATGGGTGATCCGCAACGCAGCTGTGAACACCCAGGCAAGCAGCATCTGGTGGTCAGAGGGGCTCTGCTCCTCGAAACATCGGAGAGGTGCATAGCCTAGATCTATGGTGGAAGCAACAGGCAAGGACTTACCAGAAGAGCCTGAAGCAGTCATGTGGGACCTTTGCGTTCAAACTGCTTTTTTAAGGTCAAGTCCATGCCATTATGCAAAATATACAGTAGGGTCAGTAACAGAAAACCTCTTTTTCTGCTGTCTCAGCAACACCTTGTTTCTAAAAATGCTGCTCAGTCTTTCTTTTCTTTCCTCAGGATCACCACTTACAATTATTTCAGTCTATCGTCATCACTGAATAGTGTGATGAACAGACTCCAAGATGATGGGGGCAGGGCAGAGGGGGGCGAACTTTTCAGATATTTTTTTCCTAACCAGCCAGTTGATTTTCCAAATTAATTTAACTGCCATTAGCCATTAATTACTAAAGAAGCAGTTGATTTTTACGGGACCAGACTGCAGAGCCTTCTGGCAACTCTTGTTATCAGTTCAGTGCTCTTGCTAAGGGGGCTACCTATATTGTAAACTTGGGCAGTGGTCCGTGGGCTGATAAACCAGGGGACAGCACTTGAATGGTAGATTTTTTGGATCAATAGAACTCACCCGAAAAGATGGCATAAAGGTCAGTTTTTTCATATTTAGAAATCAGAAGCAACTTAAACACAGAATTAAAATTAGCTTGTGTATCTGATGATGGCAATAAACTCGTCTCTCCAGATTTTAATCAGTGGGGTAACTCTTTTTACATATTGGCTCATGAGGAAGTATATTGTCCAACACGGATACAGGCAATTTGGGCAATTTTCAGTAGTTTTTCAAGTTCAAGTTACTGGTTGATCAAACTAAATCTAATGAGTGAATAAGAGTTATGAAACATAAACAAGAATTGCAACAAATCACGTAGTGATTGCTATGATAGGTAATGTTTCTGTAATAAGTAGGTATTGCAGAAAATAATATTCCTGTTATGTTTGTTTTAGCTTGAGAATAAGGTTTAGACTTGTGACTGCATTTTAACAAGTTACTTTTTTTTCTCCCCAGCTACTTTGCATAATGCGTTTCTTTAAAAATTAAAATTAATTTGAAGGATCTCATAAATGAAAATGTCTCCATAGATATAGACACACAACAGGAATTGAAAGAATATGGACTGGAAAAATAGAAGAATAAGTTCAGAAATTTCACATACCAGAGACCAGTCAATACCATCCATTTGCCTATGGTAGTAAATTGCTTTCACAAACATCCTGTTCAACTCAAGGATCAGAGTTAACTCAAACTATCTTGGTCCTCAGTTTCCCAGTGCAGACAATGACATGAAAGACAGCTTATGAGAATAAAAATTCCATTAAGAACTTTTGGTCTCTCTGAAACAAGAGTAACAAGGCTCATATAGTCTGAATACAGAGAAAAACTGCAATCTCAAATACATCTGTAACACCATCTCAAGACGAAATGGCCTTCCCAATCCAATCCAATTTAATAGACTAACATGGTTCATGCNACTTAAACACAGAATTAAAATTAGCTTGTGTATCTGATGATGGCAATAAACTCGTCTCTCCAGATTTTAATCAGTGGGGTAACTCTTTTTACATATTGGCTCATGAGGAAGTATATTGTCCAACACGGATACAGGCAATTTGGGCAATTTTCAGTAGTTTTTCAAGTTCAAGTTACTGGTTGATCAAACTAAATCTAATGAGTGAATAAGAGTTATGAAACATAAACAAGAATTGCAACAAATCACGTAGTGATTGCTATGATAGGTAATGTTTCTGTAATAAGTAGGTATTGCAGAAAATAATATTCCTGTTATGTTTGTTTTAGCTTGAGAATAAGGTTTAGACTTGTGACTGCATTTTAACAAGTTACTTTTTTTTCTCCCCAGCTACTTTGCATAATGCTTTTCTTTAAAAATTAAAATTAATTTGGAGGATCTCATAAATGAAAATGTCTCCATAGATATAGACACACAACAGGAATTGAAAGAATATGGACTGGAAAAATAGAAGAATAAGTTCAGAAATTTCACATACCAGAGACCAGTCAATACCATCCATTTGCCTATGGTAGTAAATTGCTTTCACAAACATCCTGTTCAACTCAAGGATCAGAGTTAACTCAAACTATCTTGGTCCTCAGTTTCCCAGTGCAGACAATGACATGAAAGACAGCTTATGAGAATAAAAATTCCATTAAGAACTTTTGGTCTCTCTGAAACAAGAGTAACAAGGCTCATATAGTCTGAGTACAGAGAAAAACTACGATCTCAAATACATCTGTAACACCATCTCAAGATGAAATGACCTTCCGAATCCAATACGATTTAATAGACTAACATGTTTCATGCCACCTTGTTTTAGGGTTGGAGTCACATGGTCTGTCACCTGCACTAGATTATTTCTGTTGAAAAAATGTTTTTAAAATGATAGAAATCATATATTTAGCCATCAAGGACAGAAGAAAATCATATCCTAGCTGGTCATGCATCCCCTAGAGAGAATCCCTGAGCAAAACTTCCTTTTATTGTTACAGGAGGACCTTTTACATCAGGGTAGAGGTAGACAGAAAAAGAGAGGAAGGCTTGTTTTAACATTTTTCCTGTGGCATTGTCGTTCTTCTGCAAAGGCATCTGAGCAGCCCGAGTCCAAATGACATACACAGGGCACTGCCACAGCAATAGCAGCCACTTACAGCACGTCCACTGCTGAATGCAAAATCGTCGTCATTCTCAGGACTGTAATTGCACTTCCTTAGAAATGACGAGTAAGCAGGTCACTAAAATATCCTGTAACATGTAGTATCTAACTGGGAAACGGGCTTTGACCTGATGTGTTCCATTTCTAAATATTTTGGGATTTGAAAGTTCAGCCTCAAGCACACATTTGTCTATGGCGGTTCAGCTGTCACTTGTAATACAAATAAAAAGATGATGGATGGCAGAATCTGCCCAGAAGTTCAGTTCCTGCTAGGGTCATTCTGTCCGTGGTGACCACTTTCCACACTAACCATATCACTTCAGTGGCTTACCTCACCATAAGCATTAAAAAAAAAAAAAAGTTTTTTTTTTTTTTGTATAAAAGCACATATGTAGATGCATATAAAATGTTAATCTACCAACTGTAAAATTTCTTTGGTATAAAGCCTTTCAACTGGCAGATTTGTTTATGCTCACTGTTCCTTCTGACATTATCACATTTCCCACTGCCACATGAAAACAGAGCATACTTACATTCATCCTGTACTGTACTGCTTGTGTTTCTATAGATGAAGCTATGAAGTCTATATACAGAAGAAGAGCTGGATGAATATTTTCAAACATATTTGTGAAAATACACTGATTAATTCCTCACTGAATAGATTACAGTTGCACTCATGGGCAGCCTCTATACACTTATTTCATGCAAACATGCTGGTAAAAAAGTTTACTGGCAGGAATGTCTGTAGAAATAGTACATTTTACAAAAACATTTACAGTAAACAAGTTTTCTATATGTAAGAACAAGTATTCACATAAACTTGACTCCTCCAGCAAAAGAAACAGAAATGTGACTGAGTAGATATCCAGATAAAATAGCTCAATGTTCAACTTGCAGTAGCAAAGACTAACAATAACGTATTCACAATCAAACTATGGATAATGAATTATTATAAAAGTGATTAGGCAAATAATTGCTGAATTAGTACTACAGTTCACAGACATATTAACTCACGGGTTATTTTCAAGCAGAAATGAAGTTTTCAGATGAAATGGGTCATTTATTGAAACTCATCCAGCTCTGCCTTGTATATTAAATAGCCAGCATCCTGTGCGTAATTTTCTGAAGAGTTGAAAAAACAAAATCTGGAGAGGCTAATGTACTTATATACCAATAAATGGTGCTTCAGCAGTAGCTGGTCTATGCAAAGCCCTATCCATAGAATGATTTTTGTTTTCCTTCCTCAAGTGTGTCTCAGTATTCTCTTGACCTAAATCATATTGCAATTATTTCAATCCTTCCAGTTGACAACTGACTTGATCTCGAACGTATTCGCCTCCGTTGGCTCAGTAATGCTGGCCTTGTTATTGATCCTCTTCTTGGCAGTTGTGGTTTCAGTCATTGCTGCCAATAAACGGGCGACTCAAGGGACCTACAGCCCCAGCCGGCAGGAGAAGGAGGGATCCCGGGTTGAGATGTGGAACATGGTGCAGCCACCACCGATGGAAAGACTGATTTAGAAGAAACTGCTCCTCCATCCTGGAAGATGGCTGAAAGGGGATAGTGTACATATGTTAGATATGTTCATTTTCATTCTGACACCAGGAATACTCACTGTAAAGATTACAATGACTTTGGGCTTTCAATATTTTCAAATATTTGTTCTTTTAAGTTCAATAACATTTAAATTCTCTCAGCATTTAAGTGAACCAATGCCATTTTTATCATTGTTTTGGACCGAGCCATCCAAGGACAATTTTTATTTACACGGGAAACTCCAGCCTTGCTAATCAGCAGTAGGCATTACAGACAGTAATACAGGCTGCCAAAAAGCATTCTCAAAAACATTTCCCAAAGCTCATGCTCAAAGCACCAGGAAAAAAGCAGAAGTGGCCTACAGGTAAAGCGCTGGCTTAGAAATAATTATGACAGACTTTGTGCTTCTCCTGGAGCTCACAGTTCTCATATGATCATGGGCAAATAAATTTTTATGCCTCAGTTTTCCTTTTTTTAAAACGGGGATAATCCCATTTAACTACCTCATAAATCTCAGTAGGGAAAGGATTGCAACTGTTTGTTGAAAAAGAAATAAACACCTAAAATATAATGGAATAACAGAAGTTTGGAAGAAATCTTCTAATGAAATAGACATTTGAATATCTTCAAGAGATTTACTGATCATTCTTGTAGTAGGAAACGATGTGCCAAAAATCAAAAATATACCCAGGTCAAAGGGTTTTTTTGAAATGCAGAGGCAAGTTTTAGCAGTAACTTATCCAGTTCGTTTTCACATAGAGTCAAGAAATTAAAGCATAAACATTGCTCCCACAGAAACTGAACCCACAATAAAGAGGCAATGGAGTGGAAAGTCCATGATGGCATTCATTTCTTCCTGCAGTTCATCTTGTATGTTCTCGCAGCTGTGAAACATCCCAGATACGCACATCAAACCTCAGATGGTTATTCCTGGAGTTGCATAATTGCGTACACACACTCAGTATCCAAGAGTTTAACTCATCTTTTAAATTAATTATCAATTCATAAATAATTTTGAATGAACTCCTTAGGGGATTACTGAAGACAAATGTCACTCATATGTATTTTTGTATTAGTTGATTAGTAGTAACTATGATAGTAAGTACATTAAGCACATTCTCGATGTTTTGCAGTCCTCACAGATATCTTTATAAACAAGGCACTACAGAAAATGTGAGGTGATGGTAGGATTCAAGCTGAGCTAAAAGAGCAGAATGTAGTCAGAGCAAAAATCAAAACAGATTTTATTCTAGTCCAATTTACAGCTTTAATACTGAATCTTATTATTTTGAATGCAATCGTTGTAGAGCTGCAGTCTAAACCAGGAGAGTTCAAATGGCAAATAAGGAAAGAATGGAAAAATAAGTTAGCTAAAATATGATGGGAGGTATTTTCAAATCACGGCATTATGGAATTTGCATTATGAGACACTGCTAAGGCATAATAAAGAATACCATGAAGTTTGTTTGGTGTGATCATTTCTAGAAAGATACATAAATATTGAAAAAAAAGAAGAAATTTACTCAAAGAGTGTACAGTTTGAGGTAGCAAACACTCAGCAAACAAGACAGCAAAGAACAGCGTGTGAGGATGAGACCACAAGTGAAGCACGAGTGATTTATGCAGATTCTCACATTGCTTTAGCCTCACCCAAAAAAGCTGCAAGAGACCCAAAGGCAAGGCCATCTCTGCCGAGAAAGTGGCAAAGCAGGCAAAGACACTGGAATCCGTGATAACAAGAGAGCAAGCAATGAGTAAGCGGACAAGAATAGCTGTGAGGCTGCAGGCTGGGAAGGGCTCAGGAATAGGGAGCTCTGAAAACGAGGTGGAATCCGGAACATTCAAGACTCTGTGTGGCAACACTTTCTACAGGGCTGAGCAAGATACCCAGGAACATGTACAGAGGAAGGAAGAGGCAGAGAAGATGAAAGCCTGTAGAGTTTTCATGCAGACTAAAGAGAGCTCTGGAGGAATATGCTTCTAAAGAAGTAAAAAGACACCCCCAAAAGCACAACAAAAGGAAAATCTCACAGTGAAATATGAGTGTGGTTCACAGAAGGTAAGTCAAGGAGACAGAAGGCAGGGGGAAAACCTTTAAACTAAGATTAGAATAAGCTGTGATTGCCATCAGGCTCAGGGGAGAGGAAACAAAAAAAAATAAGAGCCATGAAAATGCATGGAAAAGTGGGAGAAGAAAAGGAAATGAAAGTGGATGGCACTTGAGGAGGGTGGAGGCAAAAGATGGATTGCAGCAAAGGTGAAGCTGGGCTTTTGTAGCAGTGAGGCCACAGGAAAGGGAGGGAGGATGATGGTGAGTCAGGAATGAGAATGTGTAAGAAAACTTAGAGGGAGCATGTTTTACTGCAAACAGGGATTAAAATGTGAAATATTCAAAACTATATTTATGGTCTTGTAAGAAGAAAACAAGAAAAGACCCCAAAAGCACAAATGCCAGTTCTAAATACACTTTATGAAAAGATAAATTAACAAAGCAGCATCCAAAGAAGGCAGGGAGGCAGGTGCTGCAGCTGGAAAAGCTCGATGGCATCCTGGAAAAGTACAAGTCCCAAAGCTGTCACTATATTAACATGCTATGGAGACTGTGAAATGCATGGTGGTTACGAAGACTGACCCTTCCAGGCCTTATCTCAACCGGGGAACAACAGTTAAAACAAAAGAGAATACATTATAAAGAACATCTAATACCATCTTTGTCAAAATTTAAACCACAGATTAAGAATTATATAGCAGCTGTCAAGCTGTTTACTGCTTCTCAGTCCAGGGGTATAATAAAATGCATATAGAAGAAGAGGAGTAATATCTAAGAGTTGTGGGGAGTATTTGTGAGGCTATATGGAAAAAATATTGAGATCGGCTTTGGTTTCCCAAAAAGCACTGATAACCCCCATTAACATGGACGTATCTCCACAAAGAAGACTTAAAATATTTCAAAATAACATTTGTTTAATCTATCTCACTATTTGACTCAAAAGCTAGAAGTAAATTAATTTATTGATGATCACTTGCAACCTATCCATGAAAGAAACAATTGCAGAATATACTCCCAAACCGTACCCATTTAAGCTTTCTCTTCATATCTAACAGCCTTCAACAAAGGAAGGGAAAGTGCCAAGTAAGAGCACATGATCTGCTCTGCACCAGATCCCTTTGAAGACATGCTGAAGCAGGGGAAGTATGCGGTAACTTAAGTCCCTTTTCCCTTGGAAACAGGTGACATCCAGCCAGCAAAACAGTGAGGGGAACCTACAGGGTCCCAGAAATATTTACACCAAGCAGAACAGAAATACTGCAGCTGGAATTTGGCTAGCTCAAACTGCATTATGTGCCTTCTCTGTTTTATGTAAAATGAACTGTTCCTTCTCTGTATGTACATAGTATGTTTATAGCTTAGATGGTGTATTCATATTACTGTTTTGCTGTGTACAGGATCAACATGACCAATAAATAAGGATTATATTGAGCCACATGCAACCTATGTGGTTTTTTTTGCTTTATGGGATTATTACATCATGCATTTACAAAGGAAATTATCCCAGGCCAGAACTGTATTTTCAGTTTAAAAAAATCAAATGTTCCATTTGGAACCAAGTGATCACGAAACATTTTCCATTCTTGGAAATGAGATTAATGTGCTCTGTGCTGTGGTCGGGGCTGCCAGCCTCAGCATTGCAATCTGCACATCCTCTGACTACACCCACGGCGACTGACTGTCCTGTGCCCATTAAAGGGAGGTGCTTTGTGCCAGGTCCCAAGGCGACATGAATCAATACAGCTTCACTGGAGCTAATTTATACAAACTGAGAGTCACGTGCTCTGCTTTTCGAACTACAGCTGTCTTTCCAGCACTGTGGATGAGTGGAGGCAGAAAAATGGCAGAGAAGTAAGGATTTTCTTCACTTATCTAAGTCCCATTTTCACAAGTGACTTTCTGTTCACTTCAAAAGATTCTCTGTTACTTTTAAATAAAGGTCAGCGACCTTGGAACCGTAAAGTCTTATTGTCCCAAATGCATCAGCTAGTTGTAACTGAAAGGGTCCCCTTGGAGGAGTTCAGCTATACTCGTGCTGTGACTGCATCCCTGGGACACCTCCAGGTAAGACACATTTAAGACAAATAAAACACTATTCCTTCACTTTCACATGTCTTCTTTGAGAAATGCCCAAACATGCCCTAATGGCTGCCTTTGTGGCTGAATTCCCAAACAGCAGAGAGCATTGAAGAAGCAGCACACAGAAGAAACCATCAGAAACAGTAAGAAGATGCTTTGAGGCAATGGACACCAGCCCGTTCTGCCTCACTTCTCGTCACTTCTCATACTCTACACAGTCTTTTTCCCAGTTGAGAATTGCCATTCCCACACCTCTGTCCTCTGACCCTCTTGGAAGGGGCACCTGTGCTCACCAGCCCTCTAAAGGACTGTCGTGAAGGGAAGTAACTTGCTACAAATTCTCTTAGCAAGAATAGCCCATTTTGCAGAAATTATACAGCTAGGACTGTAGATGAGCACAACCTTTTGGGGGACAAATTATGTTCCCCACATGTTGGCATGTACTCAACCAAACTGAGCCACCAGCAGCCTGTGCTGCAGCCAGCACAGCTGGTTTGCATCCAGGGCAACGGCACTTCGAGCATCTGCCAAATAATCACAGGGTACAATTCGATGAGTCCAAACACACCACATTGAGGGATTACTCTTATCTCCTCCTTTGATAAGTGTGTATCAGCCACTATTGCCCCATCACATATTCCCCATGAGGAACTCTGTTCTAGAGGCCGTGTTATTAGTTGTTTTTAAGTAACTGTCCAATTTTTTGTTTCTCAGAAGTTTAAATAAAAGTTTATTTATTCTTCAAAAGCATGAGTTAATATGGGAGAATCCAAGAGTGTCAAGAGGACTTATGGTGCAACCTGTTTCACTGCTTAAATCAGTAGCACCTCTTAGGCCTGAACCTGTGGAATATCTCAAAAACCATGAAACTCATGCTTTGCCATTATATTAGTAACAGAATCCTGTAAGACCTCGCTCTCCTAAGCAATTAACACTGATGATCATGATCTGACCTTATGAGTTTTAAATACAAAAAACTGCTTTTCTGTTTTCTCTAGAAGACGAACACCACCACCACCACAGATTTGTTTCACAATGCCATGAGGAAGCTCAAGAATTTTTACTTGTTTCAACAAAATACAATTATCATTCCTGCTCAGTACAATCGGTAGTACAATTTGGTAGTATATGACTTACAGGTGTGATGGCACGTTGGTTTTCCAGCTGTGACAGGCCAGTTTCAGCAGACGGCTCTTAGACATGGAATCCTCTCCTTTCCAAGGTCTCCAAAACTCAGGTCTCCTGGCCCTTGAGGAAGCAA
>VWYH01006175.1:4749-14984 GCA_013399365.1 Pampusana beccarii | reverse complement strand
TAACTGTGCTGATGTATTTTTACAGCTGTACACATTTGCTTTTTGTGTTGCTTCTTTAGGATTGAGACTTCTGTCAAGCCTTGGGAGCCTGGTTCCATTTCTGTCAGTTCCTAAATGGGTCTGAGAGTCTCAGCCCAGTTCTGCCAGGATGCATGAGGGAGGCATTAATCTAGTATTTGAGCCAGTGAAGCCTTTTAGGGGAGGCATGCAACAGTGCTCCAGACCTTAGTGTATTGATTCAGGGCCAATTCAGATTTGAATTCAAAATGGAGGTTTGTTTCAGCTGTCACATCCTCCAGTCTCTTTGTCCCACCTCTTTTCTATCAATACATGTATAAAAAGCAAATAAGGAATCTGTAAATTTCAGCACACTGTCATTCAAAGTTAGTGGTCAGGCAGAATAAGTGATCATCTCTGCATATACGATATTAGCTATATTTTCACTTTGTTCATTAAAGAAGTGTCTGTTTAATTTCAGTTTTGATTCTGCAGAATTTCTCAGGGCTCAGCTGTGGGGGTTAAATCCAAGCAGTTGTTCTTAAAGCTTCTAAGACCAAGTCTTCCTTCTTCTTTTCTCTTTTTACATTTGTATCTCCTTGCTGTCCATAGGTAAATAAGCCCCATTTTTTCTGGTTTGCCCCAAGACTTTTTACTTCTAATTTACAGGCCTGAAAGTCTCCTTTGAGTGCAGTAATTCCCATACTCTGAAAAACATGCATCCAAAGCTCTAGCAGAGGCTTATCCAATCTACCTCTCCTGGGCAATTTGTTTAGGAAAAAGAATGAAGGAAAGCATACTGGAATGTCTCCCAGTAACCCCATGCTTTGTCTCCCTGTGGGTGACTGATTAGTGTCCGGTCAAGAAATGCACGCATTAGTTGATGTGTTGGATGACAGAAGGTATCTGCTGTGTTTGCTTGTTTGCAGTTTGTGTACAACAGAAATGTTCTGTGCAGTGTCTGTTCTGCATGGGAACCCGGGGTGCAGCTGGAGAGCAGAGAGGCAAGCAACCTTGCATTCTTGTCCCTGTTACCTGCATGACTGGTTGGGTGAATCCTTTGGTGGGAAGACAAAGCAGCTGAGCGTGTTTTCCTAAGCAGACTTTTGTCTGGCATGAGCAAAGACTAGAGAGCTCTTGTGAAGAACAGAGAGTAGACAATAAGCCAAGCATTGAAAAGGCTGAAAGAAATAAGACTTTCCTGAGGATCCAGAGTGACGTGCTGCAATCTAAAGATGAAGCAGAATTTATTGTGTGCATTGTTCTATGCCACTACTGTCAGTGCTTTCATGGTTCCCTGAGAGTTTTATCAGCCATCAGTAATCAAAATTTTCGTCAAATTGATGTTTCTGAATCTTTACGCAGTACTCTGGTTGCCAGTCAAATGGGAAGCAGGGGAAAATTGTGATCTCTTGGAAGCGGTATGGCCTTGCATCAGTGTAAGCTGGCTGAAAAGATTCTCCTACCTTCTATCATTGCCCTGTCAAGCAAAAAATTGTATTTGCCCCACAGTAAGTAAACAACATGTTTATATCTAAGTTAATCATTGGAAGAGTTGGTAACACTCATTTACTGTAGGCGGAACGGTGTTTTGCATGACCAGATGTCTGCATTCCTTAAGTTAGGAGGACATAGTCAGGACCCTGCTGGCTGGCATGCTAAAAGTAACTGGCTTGCTATCAAGAAATCTGTGGTAGATGCTTGAGGAGAGTTGGAATCAGAATAGTAGGTTGGAGTATGAAAAGATACTTAAATAAAAACCAAAATCCTTCCTCTATCTTGAGTGCTTAGGCAAAGGGAGCTGGATGCCTGGCCAGGAGGCTGGGTAAGTATTCTGAGAGTGTAGTAGCTGGAGAGAGGCTTGCTGCTTGGACAAAGTAAAATCCTTACTGTGAAATATCTTCATGAAAAGCACTGAGGCCTTTTACTCAGAGAAAAATCTCAGGCCCAGAGATAACTGAGATTTAGAAAATGTCAAGTTTTATGAAAAGAGCCAGATGATAGCAGCACAGAATGCAACAGAAGACACAAAATTCCTGGGTTAAATAGCGGGAGACCTGCCCTTGAGAATTGAGTCAGAGTTCAACATTTCCATGTCATCCTCCACTTCAGCAGTGACTTTTGAAATAGAGGTTTGTGGTTCTGGGAAGAGAAAAGAAAACAATTCTTTTGTTCTGTGTACATGTGTTGATCTTTCATAAGCTATGCAATAAATCAGCTCAGAAACCTTTTCTGTGTGGCATCAGAGATAAACAATTCTGCTTCATCCTTTCAGAACCAGAAATCTTGTATTTTTTCCTCAGCTGTGTAAATTCTTCTACCTAGTCCTACCCTCTACAAATAATACATTCCTAATTCTTGTCATCAAAACCTGCTCTGTGACTACTGCAGCCTCCAAGACAGATTTCAAGTTATATCTCTGAATATAATGGGAAATGCAAGCCATGTGCATGTTAGTTTTTCAAGATAAAAGCTTAACAACTGATGTCTGACTTAAAGAAGACTGACTTGGGCATCTAAGAAACTCATGTCTTTTTAGTTGTGTGATACAAAAGTGCTGTCTCCGTGGCAAACTACCAGCCTGTGTCTTCCTGTAGGCCTGTTCACTGGTATTGGCAAATGACAAGATGATCACTGTGCAGGGGCAGTTTTCTCTAGATCACCTGGTTTGTATTGGTCACAAAACCAGGGAGTTGGGTTTTAACACAAACCTTCAGAAGTGCTTCTGTAGAGGTACCTGTGCAGTCCTGGGGGAAGCAAGCATGCGGCTGAGCACTTTCAGGACATGTACCATTACGAGGTAGGAAGGGGAGACAGTGAACTAACACAAAGTCACAGCGTGCTCACAGCTGCTGTGGATATGCCACACCTCTATGCTGGTACCATTTGGAAACGGAGTTGCACCTTTGTGTAATGGTAATTCTCAACTTTGGGAGAGGTTTCACAAGCCAAGATATTCCAATGGTGTTATTTTAATGTTTACCGACAATGCTTCCCTCACAAACTTGTAGGAACAATTTCCTGGATAAGCAAAATATGAATGGCTGTAATGCACTTGAGCATTGAATGCTTTTCTGCCAACAGAGACTACTGAATTAATGCTTGTTACATCTGCAAACCCCTCAATCACCTTGAGGCTTAATTTGAAATTTCAAGGACAGGGGTACTTCAAACTATGGAACACTTAAAGAGAGAAGAGGTGCTGCAGAGAGGGACAGGGACTGTACCAGCCTCTGAGTTTCTGTGTGGGATGGGAATGGAATACACTTCAACTGTTTTCCAGAATGGCAGACTCTCATTGCTGCTGTGACAGGCTCTGACTCTACAAATCTGAGTTATTGTACGACTTGGCCCTAGTTAGTTTGTAGAGCAGAACCAACTCTTTTTGCCTGCAATTCCTGACACCCATAAACAGCAGGAATTGTCCAGCCCTGCTTCACTGGACTGCTTTGGAAAAACTGAGAACAATAGTGTTTATCCTTGTATTTACATAAGCACTTTCTCTGTCACTGTGCTCACCATGAGTTTCTACCCCAGTGCCTGCAAAAGATGAGATTCTGGGTTATTCTGGTTCTGTTAGTTGTGATAATAAGGGCATTCGTGCTAGAAAAAAGGGGCTATTTCCTTGTGGAGACTACCCAGCACAGCTCAGTGTTATGGCAAGAGAGCAGGCTTCGGAAGAAAGTTGGTTCTCCTTTCCATTCGTGATAGATCTTACAAATAATAAATGTCCGATGGATTCCTCTGGCTGGTAAAAAGCAAATTCAAGCTACTCAGTAGCACCAGTAGGGGATATCTGGAATCCTCGTGTATGGAGAAGCAAAGCCCTTATCTAGTATATGTGCAATGAAACAGGAAGAGAAAAGAACTTAATGGAGGTTGGAGAGGGGTGGGGGGGCAGTGGGGAGATACCTACTGCTACTTAGTGTCCAATGCAAACTAAAATCCTTGATAATGGGAACAAATTGCTTAATATCCATACAGCCCTTTGGAGATCTAAAGTACGGTAAGTGCTATTATTTTTACTACAGAAGCTAAAATTTTTCTTCTAAAGAGATATATCGGAGTTTTATCTTTTGAACGTTGTATTAAAAAGGCCTACATGAAATTTTTCTGAAAAGGAATGAATGATATAGTACTTTTGTCAACATAGGAATAAAGCATTCACAATTAGACCCTCTACTTTGTATAGGCTTGGAGGGAAGGAATTTATGAGTCAGCATATAGTGCCATTAAATTTATTTAAAGGTAGTTTAATAATAGTCTTTTCACATCCTTTTAGTGCATATGACTATTACTTTAAAGTTTAAAAAAAAAAAAAAAAAAAAGAAAATAATTGCTCCTGGAGGTTGTTGAGTGCACTGTATTCATGCTGTTCTGCACCTCTGGTTGTAAGTACTACTATTGGGAGGGTGAACAAAACATGACCATGAAAATGGGCATCATAATTGTGGGCTGATACTGCAAGTGTACATTTTCCAGGAATACTATTTGGTGCATGGCAGTGGTAAACACACAGATTGTCAGGACACGGCTGTGCTGCTCTCCTTCAGAGACTTGTGTTCTAATAATCAAACCTTTGGTGCTTTTTCTAATGGACAATTTCCAAGACAGCCACGTATTGGTGTGTCTGCTGTTGTTCCTTTGGAGTGAACAGAAATATCCTGACACTGTGTCTGGTCACAGCTGATTTTAAGACTTCAAACATAGAATCGTAGAATTGTTTAGGTTGGAAAAGACCTTTAAGATCACAAAGTCCGGCCATTATCTAGCACTCCCAAGTCCACCTCTAAACTATGTCCCTAAACACCACATGTACAGTCTTTTAAACTCTTTCAGGGATGGTGGCTCCACCACTTCCCTGGGCAGCCTGTTCCAATACCTGACAACCCTTTCTGTGAAGAAATTTTTCCTAATATCCGATCTAAACCTCCCCTGGCACAACTTGAGGTCATTTTCTCTCATCTTATCACTTCTTACTTGAGAGAAGAGACCAACCCCCTCCATGCTATAAACTCCTTTCAGGTAGTTGTAGAGAGCAATAAGGTCTCCCCTCAGCCTCCTTTTCTCCAGGCTGAACAACCTCTGGTCCCTCAGCTGCTCCTGATCAGACTTGTGCTCCAGATCCCTCATGAGCTTTGCTGCCCTTCTCTGAACTCTCTCCAGGACCTCAATGTCTTTCTCGTAGTGAGGTACCCAAAACTGAACCAAGGATTTGAGGTGCAGCCCCACTAGTGCTGAGTACAGGGGGACAATCATTTCCCCAGTCCTGCTGGCCACACTATTCCTGACACAAGCCAGGATGCTGCTGGCCTTCTTGGCCACCTGGGCACACTGCTGGCTCGTGTTCAGCCGGCTGTTGACCAACACCCCCAGGTCCTTTTTCTGCCAGGCAGATTTCCAGCCACTCTTCCCCAAGCCTGTAGTGTTGCCTGGGGTTGTTGTCACCCATGTGGATGATGTGGCACTTGGTCTTGTTGAACCTAATACAATTGGCCTCAGCTCATTGATCCAACCTGTCCAAGCTCCAAAAGACCACTTGGCTCTAATTAGCAGCAAGTTTAACACACTGAAGTTTTGCAGCTGTCACATGGATATGCTGAAACTGTTGTGCTCTTGGTTACAAAATGTTGCATTGCTGGAATGACAAAACCTGCTGGTTATTTACTATAGAATCAGCAACACTGTCTTTACATCTTTATATTTTCTGGGCTAGGAAGGACCACCGTGGTGAGGAGAAACACGATACTAAGACTGATGTGACTCCATGTGACCAGGCCTGGTTTTTGCTGTGGGTGGAGAGCAATTCTAAGAAACAGAAAATCAAAAGGTAGGAGCTGGCAGCTGAACTTCCTGCATTATTTGAAAAGCATTGTCTCAGAAATCTCTTTAAATGAAACTACCTTTCCAGTTTTGTTTTTAGTGCAGTGAATGATTTTGTGTTAAATCATTCTGGGATCTTTAAAAATATGCAGCATAAATTAAATTACATTGTATGTCTTCTTAATATTCATTTGATTTGTTGAGCAGCATTTAGAATTGTTTTCTTACAGTACATAAATGTGATATGAATACACCTACAGGAGATTAGACAGATTCTGGGCTGAAACAAGTGTCAATCTGGAGTGGTAGAATGGTAACCAAAGAAGGTAACATTTTCAAATAATAGACCTCACTAAAGGAATTTTATGTTGTTTCCTTTGAAAATTAAATACTGACTGTTTCCTTTGCTGACTCTGATGCACATTGTACTTTATCATGTGTTCTTGCTCATATTGTTCATTTTTCCAAAGAAGGATAGAAAGAAAATCCTGTTGTACTTGAAAAAACTGCTTTTTCTTGATTAATTTATGTAGTGATATACATGACAGTATCAGAAACTGTCCAGAGCCTCCCAAACTACCTCCTAATAACAAGTATAAAAAATAGTATAACTTTTATTGGCCACATTTCCTTCTGCGATATTAAGATGATGTATACACATTTGCTGTGTATATGTAAGCATCTGTGAACCTAATATGAAATCATCAACTTAGTCTTGTGTTCTGTTTTCAATGACTGTGTTTGCAGATCATTTTAACAGAGTTGCATTTAACAACAGGAAGAAACTAGTTTTAATAAATTTTTGCTTCACATGTATGGTGAAACTGTGCAGACTGCAACTGATTTGTAACTGTAATTTGCTAGCCTGTGATCCTCTCATGATTTCAGTTTGCTATGGCTTTATTCTTCACAACTTGTTACAAGTTGTTTCATAGCACTACTGTGTGCTATTGTGTGTTTGCCAAGTTTTACCCCAAGGGTATTTGCATTTCAGTTCTGAGTGAAATTCTTCCTGTACGGTAGGTGATTTGCAAGGTGCTTTGTGATATTTGGTGATAAAAGGTGCTATGTAAATTATCTTTACCATATGGCCTCTTCATGTTTCCAGTTCAAATCCACTGGGACAAATCTCTCTGCAGCATCAACAGAAGTGCATCTGGTCCACACACAGCCCATGGCAGAGTATTCTTTTGGTTTGATTAATCCTTCTGTAGAAGTTCAAATGTATTAGGCATAAGAAGAAGAAACAAAGCTTCTCAAAAATGAAGACCACTCTACAATATGTTTGAGACATGCCAAAAGCTGTTCTTAGTAGAGAAAAGCATAACAGATTTTAAATTGGCTTGATCAGAGTGAAAATGACTTGTAAAGACACTGTTTACAAACCATCTGGAGTTTTAGGTCAGTAGTTTGCTGCAGAAATGCTCCAGACCCTGCATATTCAAGCACAACATGGTAAATTTTACTAATATTGCCTTTTCCCTTGTTGCTGACCGCTGGTGCACTGATATGAAAGTAAATGATGACTGTTGGTGCAGCTACGTTCTGTGCTGCTTTCAGATAAGGGAAACAAGTACTCCTACCCATGGGATATGCTGATTGTCATGCCTGCAATGCGGGCAGTTTCCTTCTACTGCTTACAGAACTCATGCCAAATTCTTTCCATTGCAGCCTTTTGCGATCTGAAAACATTTTCAAAATGAAAATGGCAATGCCAGTGAGAATGAACTCTAGACAGCAGTATAATGAAATACGGAGGGAGCACTCAATCTCCAGACTTTGAAAGCAAATTTAATTCCACCTCCAGTCCTGCAAGATGCGGTATTGGACCAAGGATTTTCAGTACAATGATTAGCAACAGTGTACAGTCTAATTCATGCGTGGTGAGAATAATCCCTTCTGGCGCATGCAACATTAATACTCCAGGGTTTTCTCCATCTGTTGTCATGTATGCTTAAAGTGTAACCTCTTTAAGGCAGGAAGTCACTTTAGTGTTACATGCACGGTGCCTAGCACAGTCACACACTGTTAGAGGAATACGACCACTACTGTAGTACAAATAACAGATTTTTTTGGGGGGTGGGTTGGTTGTCTGTGGTTTTTTGTTGGGTTTGTTTTTTTTTTTTTGGTCCTGGAGAAGTTCTGGGAGTGAAGGAATAAAAATATTACTCCTAGGTTTATAAACTACTTCCTAAAAATAGATGTATAACTGAATGTGGGTATAAAAGTTACCTCGTTACTTTAATGAAGGTCCAGATTTTCACATAACATAACTTGTGGAAATCTACTGACGAATGTACCAAACAGCAGAAATAGATTAAACTCGTGTTTGTGTATTTACTTATCCTTTATTGTCCTGCTAACAACCTGCACTTTCTGAACTGAGTGGTGGGCATTTCCCAGCAGTGTGTGCTGGAAAAGCAGGGGACAGAGATGCCATCTTTTTTGCCTCTCTGCTGAAGTATGTGTGTGTTGGGCTGATCTGAAGGGGGGAATTACATTATTTTTTGGAAGAAGCTAAGATGTGGCTTTACATTTTTTGGGTGATGAACATCTCGTTCGAACACATATCATAAAATATTCCCTACTAGAAGAGCTTTGGTAAATTGCTTTTGCAAAGAGACACTGCTCGAAGGGTTTAGAAAGGCAGCTGGAAATGGAGTTTTCCTCCAGGAAAAAAAACATTCAAGTGATTTTTTTTTTTTTTCCTGTAAAGATTTTTTTTTTTTTTCCCCATCGTGAATTAAGATAAAAAACCAAGAGTTCACAGACTCTCTTGGGGTAAAAACTGTGTTTTAGGAGAAGCAGGTTGAAAATTTCAGTTCACCTTTAGCTGCTACCAGGCAATACAGCTGCCTCTTGGGAATGGCTGTATTTTTAAAAATCCTTTCATTTCTTTCATGCAAGCACTTTTTAGCTGATAGTATAGTTCTTTCATGGTAATTTTGACCAGCTCAAATAGTTAGCCAGCCATGGATGTGATTACGGACATGAGTGGAAGATTGCAATGACTCATTTCACTAAGGAGAATTCAATTTCAACTTGCTCAGGCCGTGAGGGATCACACGAATTTCAGAAAATTGCTGAAAAGAACTCGCTTCTGCGAGTGGGGAAAAAAAAGCGCTTTTCATCAAGGAAAACCAGCAAACTATTGTTGTTCTTAGAGTGGTGTGAGTTTCACTCCATTGGATCCTGGAAAATGCCCTTTGTCCTGAGTTTCCTCTTCACGGGCTTTCTGTGCAGCGGGTGTCTGTGGTGAGGGGCTGGCTGGGGCTGCCCTGTGCCGGGCACAGCCGGTTCCAGCTGGTTCCCGCCAGCTCCACCGGCCCCACAGCAGAGCGGAGCTGAGCCCCTGCGCCAAGCTGGTGGTGCCTCTGCGAAAGTCTGTTTAAGAGAGGGCAAAATGCCACGAAGGTTGTGAGGAGTAAGGGAAAAGGTGTGAGAGAAAGCCCTGCGGCCTGCCATGTGGGAGCAGGAGGGGCAGGATGAGGCACTCCAGGCGCCGGAGCGGGATCCACAGTATGAATTTGATAAGTGCTCCCAAACACAAGGCAGCAGATTCCCTCACATCTTGAGTGAAGCGATTGCAAGCGTCTTTCTAGCAATTGCTGACGACAAAGCACAGCGATAAAATACTTCTGGTAGGGGAGAGCACGTATCTTTCTGAGAGAAATAATGATGTCTACTTTTGCCTTAGTCTTTCCATTTGTGTTGTGAAACAAGAAAGAGTGGTTGCTTAGGAGACAGAAAATATACAAGTATTAATATTTGATTCTCCAGCTGGATCGTTCACTCTTAGTGAAGTATGTACTATATAGTACTTTAAGCACTTGAGTGGAGTTTGAAGAGATGGACCCCGACCATCCCCATGGGGCATTGCAACAAAACGGGAGTTTCTCCAGAAAATGTATTACGGTGCCTGTCAGGCTGCAGCAAGCAGGAACCCGGGCACACACCGCGGTGGCCATGAAACAGCAAAGCAGTACCCTGAGCTCAGAGCAAGGCAGTTCCTTACTTACAGCCTCTGGGCTGAGTACAGGTAGCTCTCTATGCATCGTCTTATTCTGTTTTCTTTTCCAAAGGCAGTGATATTTGATTAGCTACGTTTTTTTTCTTTTTATAATGAAGACGAGTGTTTGCAATATACTTTGTGCAGTATAACGTGTTGTGTCTGATGCAGCCTTACAGAATGTGAAAACAAATGGATTTTTACAATTTGCACAACTGGAATTTATTTTTCTGTTATTTGTCTGCACAACTGGTACTGTCTTGCACACACACACAGAGGCGTAGTGATGATTTCTGTTGTAGTTAACACTGCCGAGAAATGTAGTTTTTTTTTGTTTGTTTGTTTTTTTTATTTTTTTTTTTTTTTTTTTTTTTTTTTTTTTTTTTTTTTTTTTTTTTTAAAATCT
>VWYH01006171.1:0-16916 GCA_013399365.1 Pampusana beccarii | reverse complement strand
CATATTGAGCCCTCTGTCCCTCATGTATCTTTGAGATTTTCTGCTGTTGTTTGTATCTTTATGGATATTTTGGTACAGGTTTCATATTTTCTATTTTTTCTTGAGCAGTGGTTGTTGTCTACCTTGACTTCAGCAAGGCTTTTGATGCTGTCTCTCACAACATCCTCACAGGTAAGCTCAGGAAGTGCAGGTTGGATGAGTGCACAGCAAGATGGATTGAAAACTGGCTGGATAGCAGAGCTCAGAGGGTTGTGATCAATGGTGCGAAGTCTAGATGGAGGCCTGTGCTTAGTGAGGTTCCATAAGGGTGAGTTCCAGGTCTAGTCTTGTTCAAACTGTTCATCAATGACCTGGATGAAGAGACTGAGTGCACCCTCAGCAAGTTTGCTGATGATACCCAGCTGGGAGGAGTGGTTGATACACCAGAAGGCTGTGCCGCCGTTCAGTGAGACCTGGACAGGCTGGAGAACTGGGCAGAGAAGAACATGGTGAAATTCAACAAGGGCAAGTGTAGTTCCTGCACCTGGGGAGGAATAACCCCAGGCACCAGTACAGATTAGGGGCTGACCTGCTGGAAAGCAGGACTGGAGAGAGGGACCTGGGAGTTCTGACTGACAACAGGTTGACCATGAGCCAACAATGTGCCTTTGTGGCTAAGAAAGCCAACAGTATCCTGGGGTGTCTTAGGAAGAGTGTGACTAGCAGGTTGAGGGAGGCTACCCTCCCCTTCTACTCTGCCCTGGTGAGGCCACATCTGGAGTACTGTGTCCAGTTCTGGGCTCCCCAGTTTAAGAAGGGTAAGGAATTATTGGAGGGAGTCCAACGGAGTGTTCTGAAGATGATTAGCGGTCTGGAGCATCTTTCTTATGAGGAGAGACTGAGAGACCTGGGTCTGTTCAGTCTGGAGAAGAGAAGACTGAGAGGGAATCTTATCAGTGCTTATAAATACGTCAAGGGTGAGCGTCGAGAGGATGAGACCAGACTCCTTTCACTAGTGCCTAATGATAGGATGAGGGGCAATGTGCACAGACTGAAGCAAAGGAGGTTCCATCTAAACATTAGGAAAATCTCTTTCCTTTGAGGTTTACAGAGCACTGGAGGTTTTGCAGTCTGCTTCCCTGGAGACATTCAAAACCTGCCTGGACACATTCCTGTGGGATCTGCTCTGGGTGAACCTGCTTTAGCAGGTGGGTAGCACTAGATGATCTACAGAGGTTCCTTCCAACACCAACCATTCTGAGATTCTGCAAAAACAGAGATTCTGATGTAATAACATAACTCCCAGTTGTGTTTGGGAAGATTCAAAATATAATGGAACAGTCAGTAAAACTGCAAGATTTAGCAACACTTCTGCTGTAGATCCTCCTGCAACGTCAGGTGCAGTCACCAAATGGGCCTTCTGGAGACGTTTATAGGCTTTCCTTCAACTCGGTTCCATTTGTTTCACTGATCCCCAGCCTGCTTAGCTTCCTGTCAAAACCAGCACCCCAAAATGCCATCACTTTTGGTTCTTCAACTTACTGCTTAATACAAATGTGTCTCTGAGTAGTTATTTTTCTCCAAATTAAAGTGTCATAAAAGGAAGCCTTGTAAATATAAGCCATCTCTACAGTCATGACAAGCTTTGTTTTCTTGCTAGCAGGACATTGAAATTGTAGTGCTTGGTTGTGAATTGTCATGCTGTGCTGCTGTATTCAGAAGCCATTATCACTGTAGGAAATAATAGCATATGAATACATTAATTAGGAGTTTTGCACAATAATGATGAAGATAAGGTGTATCTACATCTTTGCAATTCACAGCTGTGTGAATCAGAATAGCTAAAGAATGACATAGCAATTCAAGCAATATCGTTTTATTATAAATAAATTTGTCTGCTAAATACTGTGGGCTAGCAAGAGATACCTAGAAAGATAAATCTGGATGAAGTTATTTGACATTGAAGTTCATATGAGAGACTAACCACCTAATAGGCCTTGGACAAGTCACTGGACTGGATGTTTCAGCATCTTTAAAGCAACACTGGGCATAACAGTTAATAGTTTCTCAGAGGATGATGATTAATGAAGGCAAAGCTGCTGTGGTATCTAACCACTTAGTATTATTATTCCTAAAGTTTGTAGACTGAATTTAGAAAGATAAATGGTGTGATTTGAAAGAAAATATAACGGTCTAAGGCTATTAAACATTAACAGTTGACCTTAGCTGCTTCCATCAATTTTAACAAACTACTGCTGAAGAAATGAGAAGATAATAGAAGGGAGGTGCGTGTGTGAATTGGAAGAGCATTGCTAGACTGAGAAAATTTAGAAAGCTTCAGATTCTTCTCCTTCCTCAAAGCTGTGACTCTTTACATGCAGCTTCCTGGAATACCTGCTTTACCGTTGGTACCAGACCACTTTTTTACAATGTAGCCAACGAAGATCATAAACATCACCATAAATATGTACCCACACATTTTCTAATAAGTATTGCTGCAACGGGAATTGAAAATTAAAATATTTCCTCATATGTGAAGTCTAAATCAAGTCAATTAGATTCTGCTTACCTATAATTTTTTATCTAATACAGAAGAGAGAGATTCAGCTGTGGAGAATGAAGCAGGATAAATGTAAACTCTCAAATATAGCTTGGGAGAAACATCTTTAGAATTTTACAAAATATTTAAGGTTCTACAATGGAAGTAGGAGAAGAAAAGGCCTTTTCAAGAGACAAGTTCTTGAAACATTGTCAGAGATAAAGTCACTGTCCTTGTAAATACCTATACCTATAAGTATGCCTGTGTGGGTTTTGTTTGCGTGTATGTGAACGAGTCTTCCTGTGGTGGGTTGACCCTGGCTGGATGCCAGGTGCCCACCAAAGCTGCTCTGTCACTCCCCTCCTCAGCTGCACAGGGGAGAGAAAATATAACAAAAGGCTCTTGGATTGAGATAAGGACAGGGAGAGACCACTCAGCAATTACCATCATGGGGAAAACAGACTCAACTCAGGAAAAATTAATTTAATTCATTGCCAATTAGAAGTCAGAGTAGGGTAATGAGAAATAAAAGCCAAATCTTAAAACACCTTTCCTGACCTTTACCTTCTTCCCAGGCTCAGCTTCACTCCTGATTTTCTCTACCTCCTCCCTGCCAGCAGCGCAGGGGGACAAGGAATGGGGGTTGTGGTCAGGTCAACACATGTTGTCTCTGCTACTCCTTCCTCCTCCGAGGGAGGACTTCTCACACTCTTCCCGTGTTCTAACAGAACATGGTCCTCCATGAACTTCTCCAAAGTGAATCCTTCCCATGATCTGTAGTTCTCCATTAACTGCTCCAGCGTGGGTCCCCCATGGGGTCACAAGTCCTGCCAGCAAACCTGCTCCAGCATGGGCCCCTCTCTCCATGGTTCCACAGGTCCTTCCAAGAGCTTGGTCCATCTTGGACACTTCATGGGGTCACAGCTTTCTCTGGCATGGCGTCCTCCATGGGCTGCAGGTGTGTATTTGCTCCACTCTGGACCTCCATGGGCTGCAGGGAGACAGCTGGCCTCACCACAGTCTTCACTACAGGCTGCAGGGAAATCTCTGCGCTGGTGCCTGGAGCACCACCTCCCTCTCCTTCACTGACCTTGATGTCTGCAGAGTTATTTCTCTTGCATATTCTCACTCCTCTCTTCTGACTACTGCTGGTGTTGTACAGTTTTTTTGTTTTTTTGTTTTTGTTTTTTTTTTTGTTTGTTTGTTTGTTTGTTTTGTTTTGTTTTTTCTCCTTCTGAAATATATTATCACGGAGGCACTAGCACCAATGTTAATGGACTCAGTCTTGGCCAGCAGTAGGTTCCTCTTGGACACTTTCTCAGTTATGTCATCTCTGTATATGTCGAAAAATCCAAGTATACCTTTTCTTCCCCATCCCTGGTTCACCATATGTTTAGTACAGAAAAATCAGGAATGACTAGTATGACAGGCACAGGATATCTGTCATGTTGCCACTCTGAATAACCAACAGATCAAGACAACAGTAATTATTCTGTACCACAGCAGCATGCTGTGAAAGCTTGGTGTTGAATACAGAAGGAAATAATGTAATTGCAGATGACTGTCATTGACTATGAATGGAACAGGTACTCCAGGAAAAAGGTAACAATGCATAAAGCTGAGCATGATCTCAATGCTGGAAGCAGGAGATTGAGGTAGAATTATCTTTTGAAGTGGCCTTTGTGAGTGCCATTTTTTAATGGCATGCATGCAACTTAGAGTTTCTATTCCAGAATTTAGGGGTACCTGTTATGTCTTCTTTCCTTAGGTCTGGAATTTTATAAAACTAGGTAGTTGTGCTGGTTTTCCCATAATTGTAATGAAATTAGTGACTTTCCCTAAGATTACTAAACTTCAAGACATAAAGTACATTCTTATTTGAATATTATACTGACACAATAATTAAACCCCACAAAGAGTCATGCATAATCCTGAGAGTTCCATTTAAACAGCGTCGTGAGTTTAAATGTCAATTGTCTCTTTTAGACCTCACCGATTGTCCTGGCTGATAAATTATACAACAAACTTTGCTAAGAAACACGTTTACTTTTTTTACCATGCCATGGAAAGATACAAAATTAAACCACCTTTTCTTTAAAAGTGCTTCACATGAAGCAAATGTTCATAATTCGCACTTCAATTACGCTTTTTATATTGAGCTTCAGTCCTGCAAACTCTTATGTATGTACTTAATTTAATGTACCAGGAATCAAGTTGTTGATTTCACTTTTCCAGATGAGTTGTATTACCACTCCTTACAGCCACCAAGCATTCAACTCAGCTTATACAAATATCCATACGTAAAAAAACCCCTTGCAATATATCTGCAGCACTCAGGATAACATGAGGAATAGAAAAGGGTAAATTCATTTATCTGAAAGACTTCTTGCTTCCTGATTTGCATAAACATTGCAATGTATGAATGCTGGATCAAGAAAATTGAAAAGTCTCTGAAAATGTTTTGAATCCTTCTGTGAATGCAAACAAAACCCAAGTGAAAATGAAAAGCATTTGTATTGGATGAGGTCTTTTGGATAATATATTAGATAGGAAGGACACCAAAGATTTTATCCAAGAGAATATGGGTAATTTGCTGGCCTTTACTAAGAGAACAGTAATTCTCCACCATTGCCTCCATTGCACATTTCCCGATAAATCCACAGTGAATAATTCCAACTTGTAATAAAATTGTTTATGAAGAGACTTCCAGGTTGGAGCTTGACATTATATAGTCACAAAGATCTGAGGCGTTTGTGCCTACATTTTACAAACATTCAATTAAGAGGGCTATACTGAAAGGCTTATTGTACTGTTCTGATGTTTAAGCAGTCAGTGCAGTAAGGGCTGTAATCAAGTCTCTCCTGTTCTAGGAGAGACCCTGTACCCTAATCATCTGGCCAGATCTTAAATCAATCTCCCTTGGTTTTGTTTTGTTTGTTTGTTTGTTCTTCCAGGCATACTGTATTTCTTCTGCAGTACCATACCTAGAACTCACTTTCAATTGAGAGTTACATCATGGTCGTACGAAAAATGGATGTCAAGTCCCCACTATCATCTGGGTAAAGGTGGGATAAGCTTCTAGCCATGCATACCAACTTATTCCTCCCTCAGTTCTGGTGGAGTTCAGATGAAGAGACAGTAAGAATTACAGAGACAAGAACAAAAGCAGAACTTTGGATGCCTGTTTCAGTGTCAATGAAGTAAATATCCTTAGCCTATAGGCTGATAGTCGAGCAGAGATTGAGCCTTGTGTGAATTTGGCTCTAAGAATATTGAACCTCACAATATATTAGAATCTGATGGGAGTAATGCAAAGGTCATTATTTCTCATATGTGATATGCTGTCTGTCTTACCTGGAGTTAGGCTTCACACACACACACAAAGAAGACAAAAAGTTTTCTCCTGTACTTAAATGCTCATGTTGAAGCCCATCTTTTCAGCATCAGTTAAGAAACCCCAGCTTTAGGAAGATATAAATATAAAATAGTGTTCAAGAGAACCAGCTTCTACTGCAGCTCTTTCATTGTGTCACTGATGAACCTGTTTATTATAACCTCCTGACTTCACTGTAAGAATGAAAAAAATTATTGTTCAGGACTATCACTATCAAGTCATACAAAATATTCACTGCTAGTATGTTTTTTACAAAATATTTACTGTTAAAATGTTTCCCAAAATTTCTTCGTAGTTTTGATTGTTTGTTTAATGAAATAAAACCAGTTACATGATAGGTTATCTGCTTATAATAATTTAAATCTTAATGTAATTATTTTTGTAAAACATTAATTTTGTAATTAAGAGTGAGAATGGACATTATGGCTGTCAACATTCACAAGCCAGGTTTCTCATTCCTTTATTAGCTGCTAGCAGGAGAATTAAAAACACAGTTTGACTTCTTTTCCCCATGGGAATGCTGCAAACATGAACAGCAGTTACTGGAAAAATGAAAATCCAAATCTAAGTGTTCACCTGTGGCCCAAGACCCAGGATACTGAATCATTTAACACTAGTTTACAGTATAATAGTTCTTGATGTGAACTCTCAAATATTTACCAGCAGGAATAAAACAAACAAACAAACAAACACAAACAAACAAAAACCCAACCAAACAAAAAAACCCACACCACAAGAAAAAACAGTATTTCTTTTATGTTTTACACTATTTTATGGAAACCGCTAGTGACTAGACCTGGAAAAAATTGTTGTATGCATTTCTCTGAATATTCTTGGTATTTTTTTCTAAGTAAATACAATATCTCTGCACTAGTTTCTATAGAAATCTGTGCTAATCCTGTTTGAATTTACATGACTCAAGCTCATATGCAGTTTAGAGTTTTCGTTTTCTCTGAAATCTTTGTCATGCCACTCCACAGTTGACTAGATTTTTCACAGTGAAAAGATTTCCTTATCCTGAAATGTGACGAAAGGAGTGTCATCTAAATGGAAAAAAAAAATACATATATATATATATATACATGCATATTCTCATTTCATTTAGCCTATATAATTTGTTGTTTGGCAAATAAAGAGACCTCTGTGATTCACACGATCAATATCAAATTACACAACAGAGTTTCCTTCTCCAGGTTTGAAGATATGACCTTTAAAATTTTCTCGCAAATGGCCTCAGTATGATTTCTTCTTGCTTTTATGAAATCAGGATTTTGTCTGCGCTCAAATGAGATTACTTGAACCTTGCAACTCAAGGATCTGGAACTGAATATTTAGCCCATTAATAAAAGATAGTTTGTCTTGCTTAGTATAAGGAAAACTCAGGGAATCATAAATTCACAAATGAAGTGCTGTATATATTCCGCCACTGTTGAGTCCAGGATAACAAAAAATTGAAACTGTGCTGTGCAAATTATGAACGGTTCACAAGGATTGTATAAAGGTCTGCACATATATTATTTAGAATGATGATAATTCAGTCTTGACAGGTGCTTTGACAGTGCTGTAGTAAACATGATTTAACAATAAAACCAGTAGTGTATATAGATATACACTTAAAAAAATCTTCTCTGACTTCTCTCAAAGGTAATTGGGCTGTATCCTTTGGGTAAAGATTTTGGAAATTAACCCTTGGGTAAAGTCAGCATTAAGGCTGAGAGACAAAGGAAACCATCAGATATCTGCCTCTAAATCTTAATTTCCATCTATTACGCGTGGAAGGCAGACACATACTATCTTAAGATACTAGTTGAATAACTTCTTAAAGCACCCCATCTCTCTTTCTCATGCAGAAAAGAAATGTGAGTGTCTTTTATCCCGCATAATCCATAATACTCAACCGAGGAGCCGTTTTTTCTCACTCTTGTGTCATCAGCAAAGTTACTAAAGCGAAACTTTGCCCCACCATCCAGATCATTAATGAATATATTAAATAGGATCAGAACTAGTATTGGCTCCTGGTTTATACTATTGGTTACTGGCCTCCAACTAGACTTCATGTGACTGATCACCACCCTCTGGGCCTGACCATTTGTCCAATTTTCAGTCCACTTCACTGTCTGTTCGTCTAGCTCATACTTCACCAGCTGCTCTGTGAGGATCTTAGGGGAGATGACATAAAAGTATTACCAAAGTCAAGGCAGACAATATCCATAGGTCTCCTCTCATCTACCAGACCAGTCATTTCATTTTAGAAGGTTATCACATTGTTTAAGCATGACTTCCCCCTTGGTGATTTCATGCCAACTACTCCCAGTGGAATTCTTGTCTTTCACATGCCTGGAAATGGTTCCCAGGATTAGCTGCTCCATTACCTTCCCAGGTATTGAGGCTAGGCTGAATGGTCTGTAGTTCTCCAGGCCCTCATTTCTGCTCTTTTTGAAGACAGGAGTGACATTTGCTTTCCTTCAGTCTTCAGGCAACTCTCCCAGTAGTCATGATCATTCAAAGATTGTCAAGAATGGCCTAGCAATGGTATCAACCAGCTCCCTCAGCACTCATCCCACAGGGACTATTTGACTTAGGTACGTTCTGTTTGCATAAGTATTCCCTGACCTGATCCTCTCCTACCAGGGATATGTCTTCCTTGCTCCAGACTGTCCCCCTGGTCTCTGAGGCCTTGGGTTCCTCAAGGCTGGTCTTGCTAATAAAAGCTGATACAAAAAAGGCATTTAGTACCTTTACCATGTTCTGTGTAACCGGATCCTCTGCCTCATTCAGCAGTGGGCCCACATTTTCCCTAGTTTTCCTTTTGTCACCTATGTACTTATATAAGCCATTCTTGTTGTCTTTGACATTCCTTGCCAGATTCAATTGCAGTTGGGCTTTGTCTTCCCTAATCCCCTGTCTGCATCTCAGACACTGTCTTTCTGTTACTCCCAGGTTACCTGTCCATGCTTCCATCTTCTATATACTTTCTCACTGCTTCCACCTTCTGCATATGTCAAATATAAACCGAAATGCACATTAACCTAATTTCAGAAAGGTCTAGGTTGATATTTGCTACTAATATTCAATACATTTTCAAGGCTGACTGTCATGCTCATCTCCTCTATGCTATGATCATTTTCCTCCTCAGACCCTGGGCCCTGCTGGCCTCATGTCACATTTTTCTGTGAGTCACTGCCTGCTTTGTTCTTAGAGCTGGACAAAATCTCAGAAACTCAAGTTTCATTTGGAACATTAATAGTTAAGAAAAGAGCATCATTCTAAAGGGGAGAAGAAGAAGAAAATATAAGTTTCAGCACTCATTTTCTCAGAGAAAATAGCCAGTCTTAAATCATTTTCCGGCTCTGCTCAAGCAGCTCATAAATGTAAAGGACTCTACTTCCTATAAATCCAAACTGTGCAAGTAACACATGAATTTTACAATCTGTTTATTCATCAATGCCAGGTGCCCATTCTCAAAGTCTTTTGTTTAGAAGAAAGAGACTGTGTGCAGAAAACTAATCAATTCAATGTTTTTTGCATGGTTTACATTTGATTTCCACATATTCTACCACTTGTAATTTGTACCTAGATGTTCCAGTCATTTAATTACATTGAAAAAACCCAACTCGTTTACTGACAACTTCAGCCCTCAAGGTAACAGAGAAAAATACTTTAAAAATTAATCTTAACTCTTCCAACGCATGTGAAAAGTATGAAAAATACATTTTAGTTAATTATTCTAATGTTTTTGTTGTTGGTGATGGCGTTTTGTTTGTTTGTTTTTATTCAGGTGTCCTGATTTGTATTACTTGAATGCTTTTTGTTTATAATGCTGTCTATACTGTTGTGTCTTTGTTTATTTATTGACTGAATATTAGGCTTACAAACTTTCAACAGCAGACAGTCTTAATAGGAAACAGAGAAGATTGATTTCATTGGCATTTACCTGACACTCAGATGTCATGTATCCATGTCTGAAAGGCCTAAAGCTGCCGTCAAATTGGATTACAGAGAGAAGGAATGTAATCAAGAAGAAATGAATTCTAAAGGCTTTATTAATGGCTTAGGTGGAAATCAAGCTTGACCGTTTATACTGTAATTATATTTTGTTCTCAGCTTCTAACCACTATTAACTTAAAGCTGACTTTTGAAAATGTTATATATTAACTGATTTGCCCACCAGAAGTGATTACCCCAATCAATAGCAGCTCCTTGCTTTTGTCACATCTCTCTCCAAATGCATAGTAATTAAAAATACATACTGTAATTTCCTGTTCCTTTAAAACATTTGAAGTAATATTGTAATTTTTAATTAAAAACAAAATATCTTCCTAAATGTGTGAGTTGTTGAAGGTGAACAGAAATTAACAATAACAAACCCAAAAAGGTGTTTCAAAAAACAAAAGTCTGTATAATGATTTTTTTGTGAAAGCATGAGAGACTTTTTCATGCTCTCAACTTCTTTCTTCTTGGAAGATCATCAGCTAGGAACATTTATTGTGACTCAATTGAAGCACTTTACTACATTAAGTGGCCTCAAAATTGACAAGAAAAAAAGAAAATTATTGTACGAAAGTGCAGAGCAGTCAATGTCCTATCATACTGTAAAAATTTATAATGGGAACAGAACATTGATTTAATATTTAGCCCATGTTTTTGGTTGTCAAACTATTCTCAAAATACTTTCAAAATATGCAGTGAAATTTTTCTTAACTTTCTAGCTTTTTGTAAATGTGTTTGGTTATATCTGAAAAGTCAAATTGCTCAAAGCTTATTTGGTAAAAGACAAAACAAAGGTGATAGAATACAGATTCGCTGACTGGAATAATTAACACTACAATTTTATCTAAAAATTTTATCTACAATAGGGGTATCTGGCACTGTATGAGCACCAGTCCAGCTTTCCAGTGAAGTAAACTGTAATCTGTAAAAAAATAAGGTTTTCTACAGTTTATTGCCAGCCCAGCTTTTCGAATTTGCAGCTCTATCAGTGGCTAGAAATTCTGCAATAGAGCCTTTCTGCAGGTAGTGTTTGGAGTGGAAGAGAGCAGATAAAACTGTAAATCCACAATCCATCTTGGGCAGTCCTAATAAATGAGATTACAGCATGCTAATAAATGAGGTTAGAGAGTGGTTGTGGAACTGATTAACAAAATAATATGTTGTTCACATAAGGGCAAGGACAAGGAGTATATAAAAGCACAAAAAAACTAAGGCTGTTCATTTGATTTCATCAGGATTTCTGAAAGTGACTAGGAAGCAAGAACCATGTTTTGTGATAAATTATTGGCAGTTAAAGGCATGTTTGGGGAATTGTCACCATATGCTTGCCCTGTTTTTATACTTTTCCCTAGGCATCTGCTTTTATCCACTGTCAGCAGAACACAATACCAGATGGATCTTTGGACTGCTCTTATGTTCCTTTCTTATGTTTGAAGGCAGCATGAAGAAAGCAACATACGAAACAAAAAGTCACTTGCCAAATGTTAGACACCTAATAGGCATATTATGTATGAGATTTTCTGATTCCCTCTTGATCAACTGGTTCACATTTAAAACCAGAGTTCAGCTGGCTGCTTCATTTAAACTTACCCACAAATGACCAAGCCATGTGTTTAATGGCAATTTTCTCGTATTCTTGAAACATATAAGTAAACTTTGTTTAAGTTTATTAACACAAATGTTCAACAAAGGATGAAAGAAAAATATTTTAGCACACAATTTCGTTTTATAGTAGGTTCTTGAATGTCTTTTATATTTCGGCATGCCTTGTAAACTACGAATAAAATTAATATCAGATGCCTTGTTCTCAGGGCATTTTTTTTCTCTTCTGGTTATTGAATACTATGGATTTATTTTTCCATTAGACTTTCCGTTTGTCCACTGTGAGCTATATAATTACATAGCATGGCATACACTGACTGTCTGTGCTGGTTCTGCCTGAGATAGAGTTGTTTTTCTTCATAGTAGCTAGTATGGGGTTATGTTCTGGATTTGTACTGGAAACAGTGTTAGTAACACAGGGATGTTTTAGTTATCACTGAACAGTGCTCACACAGGTCAAGGTCTTTTCTGCTTCTCACACCACCCCACCAGCGAGTGGGCTGGGTTGCACGAGATAATTGGAGGGGACACCACTGGGAGAGCTGACCCGAACAGACCAAAGGGATATTCTGTCCTATATGATGTCATGCTCAGCATATGAAGCTGGGGGAATAAGAAGGAAGGTGGAGATGTTCAAAGTGATGGAATTTGTCTTCCCAAGTAACCGTAACACACGTTGGAGCCCTGCTGTCTTGGAGATGGCTGAACACCTGCCTACCCATGGGAAGCAGTGAATGAATCCCTTGGTTTTTCTTTGCTTGTGCATGCAGCTTTTGCTTTAATTATGAAATGAGTTTTCATGCTTTTACCCTTCTAATTTTCTCCCCCATCCCACCGGGGAGGAGTAAGCAAGCACCTGTGCAGGCCTCAGTTGCTGGCTGGGCCAACAGCCCGACACCCGCTCATAAGTGGAAAGCTATAGTAATGTGCAGATATTCAGTGAAGCATGAACAGAAGACAAAATACTTTTAACTTTCCTTTTGTAAATAAAGACCAATCATCTTTAATTTATGTGTAAAGAACAATTATCACTGAAGTGGTCAGATTTTCAACTGCATTTAAAAAAAAAATCTTAAAAATAGATAGCCATTGCATATCATAGTAGAATGGGCAATCATTTAGAATTTCTTTTTGCAGTCATGTTTTGTTTTTTAAGAATTGGCTGTTATTTTCACACTTGAAAATTAAAGGAAACTGTAACACCCAGGAAAACATATGGTTTTGCCCATGAACTCAAATTCATGGGAATTAATATTTTCGCTCATATTGTTCATGTTGGACTATCCCATATTATGATCACATATTAAATATTTTGTGTTCATAGAGGATGTTAGATATCAAATGCAAAAAGGAAAAGTAAAAAATCCTGATATATTATTTTAAATTTCAGCCATCCATGCATTGCAGAAGTAGTCAAATAAAGCACTAACAGGTATGAGCTGAAAGTTTGCATACATATTCTTTTTCTAACTGCTAAAAAACCTAGGGAAAAAAAATCTTATTTTACTTTAAAAATAAGCAATCTTTTCTGTCCCAGAAGCACTGTGGTTTTTAGAAAACAACTGAGATCTCATTACATCATCAGTTAAGAAACTGGAAGCTGAACAACTGAGTGGAAAAAATGTCTTTTCAGAGGTACAAAGCATCTAACATGGATTTGTCAAGAAAAAAGCTCTATCAGACCAATTTTATTTCCTCCTCTGACATGCTAATAAGACTTGTGGATAGAGAAGAAGTAGCAAATGTCATTTTTTCGTGCTAGTAACGTTTTTGACACATGACATTCGTATATGCAAACAAGGAATCATGGTCTAGCTGAAAATAATGTACTGTAAACTCATTGGAAATCTGTATGACTTTCAGTAGTTTGCTGTTAACAACAAAAGGTTGTCAAGTAGTATGAAACTTTTGTTGTTTTCAATATTTTAATTAACAACTAGAATGATGAAATATGCTTATTCAACCCATGAATTACATCACTTTGAAAGAGATCACTCACATACAAGAGACAGAATTTTAGACTCAAAATTATCATGAATTTTAAATTTGAAAAGGCTGTTGCAAGAAAGAAGACCTATAATGTATAGTTTTACAATTTTCTACTATTGCAGTAAGTGCAGTAAGTTTTCACCCATGGAAAACTTCAAGAACAAGCTACAAAAGACCCTGGCAAGAAGGTTATCAGCTAAGTTATGATGCCCTAGGACAGGGGAACAGACTTGCTGATCTCTCACAAGTCAATGATTCTATGACTTCCAAGTCTTTCAGTAATATTTGCTTCATTGGGTGGAAAGTAGTGGTTTTTTAACTAAATTTAGGTAGGTTTTTGGTTTGGTTTGGTTTTATTCTGAACATATTTAACACTACCAGTAGAAGCCAACTCAGTCTTAGTCACCTCAAATTGAGATGGTGAGGTCAGATCACCCATTTAGACTCTATTTAGCCGAGGTGGAGTAGGGGTGTCTTCTGGAAAATTCCTTAGCCCAACTGTCTTTGGCAGAGGAGTCAGGATAAAATTTCAAGTGGAGATATTTTCTTTTTTCACTGGCTATAGGAGAAGCTGGGGCTAGTTTTGACCAGATGTGTAGTTCTGATGTTTAGCGTTCAATGAAAGAAATCCCACTCCCATGGTTTTTGAAAACATTTGCAGATTAAACAGCCTCTGGCGCTTCCAGCTGATGAGCAAATTCCTGTTACATGCATCGTTATTTTTGTCCGATAGAACTACCTATTTCTCACAATAGTCTTCCTCTTTTAAAAAGCTGAATACCCTTATTTTCAACTTCCTCAAAACCCTTAAGTTATGTCTCCTCTTCCTTCATACTGACTTCTCTTTTGAGGAGTTCTGTAGGCTACAGGTCACTAAGTGCATTACTTTCCAAATCTCCCACTCCCACCCTATCCTATCATTAGAAGTAGATCATCAAGATGTAAAATGATAATAGAATTATTAATTGGCATTTTTTTTTTCTTCTAGAAGGATTTTACATAAATAATTTTTCAATCTGCAATGTAATTAAACAAATGCTTCCCTTTAAGAATATACATGATTAATTATGTTTATGTACAAATAATAGAAGTCCATTTGACTTTGAATTATACCTGACATTGCTGGGTTTTGTTTGTTTTGGTTTCGTAATTACATTGACTTTGTACCAATGCAGCGTCTGAAAAATGTCTTGCACACTCAAGATCATTTGGAAGGATTTTTTAGGAACAGCAAAGAACAACATAAAAAAGATGACTTATGGGTTTATCCCACTTTCAGGTATTAATTATTCTTTCCAAAGATTACAAAAATTGATTACTAGAAATACTTAATTTATATATATAAATTAGTTCTGTGTGTATATTATTGCTAACTACATCTGGCAAAAGGCAGACAAAGACTGATAATTTTGAGAGAAGACAGTCTCTCAAGGGGCTATTCAGTGGCATTTAAACTATCTGCACAGTTAAGCGAAATAATAATTAGCTTTTCCCAAAGAACTATTGTATATTTATATAAACAAGCGAAAACCTGAAACTAGATGATAAATGTCATTTTTTCTCCTTTCAAAAATCACGTATAACTGAACAACTGGTTTTTGGTTTACTTTCTAAATTTATCTAAAATGAGACAATTGTGATGCTCTTTATTTATGCTGTGTGCTCTTCGAAGTCCATTCTTATACAGTAAGCCTAAAAAAAAAAAAAAAAGTCCAAATCTCTTGCGACAGCGGCTGACGTGCTGTGGACGTTGCCATGGTAACAGTGATCACAGCCCCGCCTCTCGCCTTGAAAAAGCCTCAGGGAGGGCAGCAACACCAGGCCCTGGGAGGTGAGACTGGCATGTGAAGCGAGTGAGTACCAACCACACTGTGCTGCAGGAGTGGGAGTGGCAGATCATGCAGCAGGGTGCACAGGTTCTGCCCTCCTTGCTTGTTAGACCATCTCACCTATTGGCAGTCTCCCAGACTGCAGCTTACCATGGTCTCCTCCAGACAGAGCTTGTCCCAAAAAGACTGTGGTGACCCAGACGGAGGGCCTGGCCCAATCTGTGGCTGTTCAGGAAGTGCTGGAGCCTGCTGCTGCCAGGGAAGGGAGGTGGGCATTCCACCTGTGTGAGGTGTGAGCAGGTGGAAGATCTGCTCAGAATGGTGGTGAAACTTAAGAAGGAAGTTGAGAGACTGAGGATCATCAGGGAGTGTAGGAAGGAGATTGACTGGTGGAGCAACTCCCTGGCATGCCAGCCAGAAAGGTGCCAGGGAGATAATCCCCAAAAGGTGATGGACTCTGTTGGGCGGAGAGAGGAGACCGGACACAGCCCCTGGTGTGTCACTGTCAGGCAGAGGTAAGGGACCAAAAAGATGAGGAGGGTTGGAAGCAAGTCCCAGTTTGGTGTCGCAGGCAACCCCGCTCCCTACCTGCTTTGCTTCCCCAGGTGCCCTTCCGTGATTGGTGTGAGGCCCTGGATCTTGAAGAAGTAGGTAAGGATGTGATGGAAGGTCCACCTATGAGGTCACATAGGAAGAGGCGGTACCTCAAGACTGCCTCCAATAAGAAAGGAAGAAATAAGGGTAATTGTAGTAGGTGATTCCCTTCTGAGAAGAATAGAGGCCGCAATATGCAGAGTTGACCCTCATCATAGGGAAGAGTGCAGTCTACCTGGAGCCTGGATCAGAGATATCACCAGGACACTCACCAACCTGGTGCACCCAACAGACCACTACCCGCTACTGATCTTCCAGACAAGTGGGGATGAGGCTGCATCCCGTAGTCTGAGGGGAATGAAGAAAGATTTCAAGGCCTTGGGACAGTTGGTGAAAGAGTCTGGGGCATAAGTTATTTTCTCTTCCTTCCTTCCATTTTTGGGTGACGACGTGGGACAGATTAGACAGATCCAGTCCATAAATGCTTGGCTATGAAACTGGTGCTACAGGCAAGGCTTTGGGTTCTTTGATAATGGCTGGTTTTATAAGACACTAGTCTGGAGAGTAATACATGGGAAAGGTTTATCTCACAGGGGCAAAAGGATGTTGGGACAGAAATTAGCAGGGCTCATTTGGAGAGCTTTAAACTATGGGATGGGATGGGATGGGGTTGTAGCTGGGCTTGCACCAGTGGGGCAGCACTCTAGTACTGATGAAGACCAGGAGGTTTCCCACTCCGTTAGGGTGAAATCAGTGTGCTCAGCTCACTCCCTGAAATGCCTGTACACCAATGCGCACAGCATGGGGAACAAGCAGGAGAAGCTGGAAACTCGTGTTTGGTCAGGGGATTTTGATCTGGTGGCAATTACAGAGACATCGTGGGACAGCTCACATGACTGGAATGTGGTCGTGGATGGCTATGTCCTTCTCAGGAAAGACAGGCCAGCCAGGTGAAGTGGCAGAGTTGCTCTTTAAGTGAGAGCAACTACAATGTAATGAG
>VWYH01006167.1:11405-33179 GCA_013399365.1 Pampusana beccarii | reverse complement strand
GAACCAAAGTTATTAGAGCACATTCATGAAGCGGGACAGTGGTCCTTTGCTTTATAAATAAATGCTCTGGTTTCTCCTCCACATACTACATTGCTCTCAGTGACATCATCTTTTCAGTGGCTCCCAATGTCCCAGTGTCATTAAGGCTCAGCTATGCTGCCAGGGAAGCTCTGCATGCACCTGCTCTTCAGGAGGCCACACACCTGCCAGCACACATCACAGGGGGCTGCTGCTGCTCCTTAGGCATCAAAGTTCAGGACATCACATTTAACCAAATTCTTGTCTATAAGCTTTGCACAACAAACATTAAAACAAACTAATTCATTACAACTAGAAACTGCAGCCCGCTTGTTACAGTGTAGATGACTCAAGACTACATATTTTTGGCACCAAATTTTAAAATTTAAAACTGAAAAAAAATCTGTTGTACAGTAACATTACAGAGAAGCTCAGGTAACACTAGTAACTACACTGCTGGAAGGAATACCAGATTAAGAGTTCAATCACACACAGTACCAGAGATAGCATCACAATTAGCTTTACAAAACAACATCATTCTTTATGAGGCTTTTTCTTTCTCTCTTCATGCTATTTGCCTGATAAGCCCTTGCCAGCAAAGACATTAAACTAATTAAAATTACTTATATAAAATGTGGGACAACTGAAATGATTTATTGACTGTTCTTCTCAAAATAAACCCTGTTTTGAATTCCAAATATACAATAACCAAAATAAAGCAGAAGCATCAGATAGTATGTTTACTCCAGACATATATGAATGTTAATATATTTACAGAGAGAATCCGTGAAAACTTCAAGCTTACAGTAGTTGCTTGGAAAAATCAGTGTAGAGTACATTTTATGCAATTAAATTCCTTTTCTGCTTTAAGGTACAAAGCCAAGAGCTGAGCTGTTCTCAGAAAAACCTAGAACTAACAGGAACTTCCAACAATAGTTTAAAAAAAAAAGTGTCCAGGCCAACAAGTCTAAGTATGAACATTTGTTATGCAATATTAATGTGGCACTGATATAATCCATTATCTGCATGCAATCTGAAGAGATGAGATAATACGAAGCTGTGAAGAATATAAATATCAGTCTGTGGTAACTATCACTTCATATCTAGGCATGGAAATAACAAAGGAATCTTTTTGCTTCAGTTCTTTGGGAACTCATTCTAAGCATTGCTACAAGACTTTCGTCTTCCACCCTGCAACGTCATGAATGCTCCTTAAATCATACTGAGAATTTGCTCATCCTGTGAATATCCCCAGTGTTCAAACGTATTTCTACGAAGGATGCTCATGGACTGACAGTCTCAGCAGCACACAGCATTTGAACCTTCACGGGGACCCTCCTCACAAGTCTCTATCTTAAATTCCTTTGAAGTTTCAAAAAAATACCTAGACTTACTGAAAAATGAATAGCTGATCCAGTTTGATGTTCTCCCTGTCTCTTTTATATACCCCATCTCCAGAGCTCCAACTCACTCAGGCACTTAGATATAAACCTTCCGTAATACAGACAATTAATATATACAAGTAAATAGGCTTAGATGCAACAGCCACATTCACAAACCAGCAGTTTTACCCCCTGATCTCTGTGGTGCCTTTTTCCACTCCACTAGCCATTTTCTGCTCAGATTTGACAAGAGAAGGCATAGCATTTAGGCAAAACACATTTCTTCTCTTTTTTTCTGCTCTGCAAGTCAGCATTATCTGATTAGGTCTACTTCCTACGGCTTGTTCAGTCTTGCTTATCAGACACACTGGAAAATATTTCCAATAATAAGCCACCAGAAATCTGCCTTCATATCTGGTGTCAGGCTACATATAACAGAAATCTTTTCATATTAGTTTTAAAGTATTGCTTCATTCAACAAGCCGACGGCTGGCTGACACACAATCTAACCTAAAGGCTATGGATCAGCAGGTAAATGCAGAAATTCTATTAGTTTTCAGACCTGAGGTTTACGCCTTTCATTTCAAATGAAATCAAAATCCTACACATGAATAGGTAAAGCACAGAGTAAAGATCCTTTCTTAAAACCATCCATTACCTGTTACATGAGTACAAGGAAGAAAGCAGTTCCTGCATCTTGTATATACTGAATTTCTTGTGCTCAATGACTCTGGCAAGGATGGTAAATAGCAGACATGAAAGAGATCCATTTTGAGGAAAAATTAAAACCATGACGAACATTATATTAAGCAATGTGAAATCCTGCAAAGGTATGAAGACAGGCATATTCAGATATGCTTGGTATTAACAAAACCTCTCCAAGCTTGTATAAATTGGACTTTCTTACTTCAATCTGAATTTAAATGTCATAGGCAAACTGTCTATGCTTTAGAGGTTTTAGAAATTAGCATCCGCATTTAGCACCAGAGGAAGGAAATAATGAAAAAGTGCATATTACAAAGTAATCAGAAAGTTTATGAAAATATTTCTTTTTCCAAACTGGAAGGAAGGGCTGACACACCAGAAGGCTGTGCTGCCATTCAGCAAGACCTGGACAGGCTGGAGGACTGTGCAGAGAAGAACCTGATGAAGTTCAACAAGGGCAAGTATAGCGTCCTGCACCTGGGGAGGAATAACCCCAGGCGCCAGTACAGGGTAGGGGCAGACCTGATGGAGAGCAGCACTGCAGAGAAGAACTTAGGAGTTCTGGTCGANTGGTGGGCTACGAAGATGATTAGGGGCATAGAGCACCTTTCTTATGAGGAGAGACTGAGAGAGCTGGGTCTGTTCAGCCTGGAGAAGGCTGAGATGGGATCTCATCAATGTTTATAAATATCTCAAGGGTGGGTGTCAAAAGGATGGGACCAGACTCTTTTCAGTTGTGCTCAACAATAGGATGAGGGGTAATGGGCACAGACTGAAGCACAGGAGGTTCCATCCAAATGTGAAGAGAAACTTCTTTACCTTGAGGGTGACAGAGCACTGGAACAGGCTGCCCAGAGAGGTTGTAGAGTCTCCTTCTCTGGAGACACTCAAAACCCACCTGGCCACATTCCTATGCAATCTACTCTAGGTGAACCTGCTTTAGCAGGTGGGTTGGACTAGATGATCTCCAGAAGTCCCTTCCAACCCCAACCATTCTGTGATTCTGTGAAGAAAAGCATGACTTTTTCTTCTTTGAAAAATTAGCTGTAATATTTGTCTTTGGAGTATGGCATTAAACAGTAAAGAAGCTACTTGGCTTGTTGGGGTCCCTCTTTCTTATTATACAAGCCTACTCATATCTTTCATTTGTATTTGTGTTTATTTGTATTTAATCTGTATTTTCCTCTGGCAATAGGTTTGATAGCCACTTGTTTCATTTTGTGTTGAAGCTATCTTACAGCTTGATGATTACAAGTGAGTTGGTATTCTTTATCATAGCTCTTAGCTATGATAATATTCAGTCCTCATGTATGGATTTCCCCTAAATTTTCTCCAAGAGAAGTAGAATTGTAGCTGTTACACAAAACTGAGAAGAAACAGAAGTCTACACAGTGTGAGATTTCACCTTATGTGTTCAGTTGGATCAAGAAATGTTATGTCAACTGGCTTACAGTAAAAGCAAACAGAAAACTCCAGATGCAATGTCAGGGTACAGCTCTCAGTTAAGTCCAATAAGCCAATTAAATCACAATTTATGAAGGAATAAAAACCAGCCGTGATAATTCTGTTTTATCTCACAGAAGATTAAAATAGAAATGCTGGTATATCTTGCCCTTCTGACAAGTATATGCCAGCACTTCTCCCGATTCTGCATAAGAACTTTTGACAAGGAAACAGTGCTCTGAACTCTCCAGTCAAAGGCTGACCTAAATGGTGCTTAAAAATCAACTTTCTGTTGCGATATACTAAAATCAGCGATGCAGAAAGCTAATATGAAATATACCATCTGAGCTGGCTCCACTGCGTACATTGTACCTTTCATCCTGACAGGTTCATGGCAGACAAATGCTCCGCTTGCAGGGGAATGTGGAAGGTGTTTAACAGCATGGCAATGACAAAGGACAATTTAGGATGAGGATGAAGGTCCGTGTATCAAGTAAAATCCCCAACAGCATGGGAGATGCTTGTTCAATGCTGGCAGGAGAGGAATACTGATACGGAGCAGTGTCCTAATGCATCCTTGAATTACCTTGGAAATTGCTCATCTAAGTATTGACTGGATCTGACTATGTTGAACTTGTTTGATCTGATGAGATTGGGCTGTATGGCTGCAGTTTGTGATAAGAAGCCAGTGTTAAAAATAAACTTCAGATCTCAGAAAAGCAAAGCAAGAAAACCCACAAGCCTAAACTATTCATATTCAATATAAACAGGTAATTTCTTCTTGAACTGCTCATATAATAGTCTATATCCATCTATCATTATGAAAAATACATGGGTACACAGCTTATTACCATATGAAATAATGCAGAGATCTTACATCTCCTCATAGATTTACTAGCATTGCTCAGGGCTTTGCTGTTTTAGAGTAATGTCATTATCTTTATGCTGTGTAGTATTGTCCTCCATTGTGCAGTATTCATTATTATGCACTTTTTTATATACTACCTCTGCAGACATACAGAACATGCACAGATCAAGCTAACCAATTTGCTGATACCACAGACGTACTTAGGTCTATCATAGGTATTCCTCATGTTTACAAAACAAAGTTCTTAGCACTTTGTAAATGTTGAATGATTTCAGTGGTTATATTATGACTTTGTTTTGCCTCCATTTGTTCCTAAGAGAATGTAAGAAATAAAAATTTACTGGTGGGGGGAAGGAATATAAATTAAACTACTTTATGAAGGCCATTCCTTAAAATGACTCATACAATAAATTTCAGCAATTGTTCAAGAGCAACAGCTTTTGTAGGTACCTGAGAACAACAACACAGGTGGACGAAGAAGAGAGAACATCTTCAACTGAGATCATTCAGGTTTACCATTTACTTGTACAAGCATAACCAGAGGACTGCTCCTCAACTAGTGAACTGCCACTTCTCCTCTGGGCCTTGAATGATACTTTGCTCTTGTTTTACCTTTGTATTTTTATTTGGCTTCTTTAAGTGCTTGCAAAGGATTAGTTTGAAAGGATGCTTGTTTTCACACACTGTGGAATGAGTTGCCCATTTCTAACTTGCAAACTACAATGCAGACTAGACAGCCTCCATAACATATAAACAGAGTTTATGGAGGCTGTAAGCAGCAGCTGGAATGGAAGTGTTTTGCACAGAGCAGTGTTTGAAAAGATGCTAGATATTATCTCACTCAGTCCTCAAATACCACAGTAAATGAACACATAAAACAAACCAAATTTCTCCCATGAAGATTTCTGAGTTTCTCTTTAAGAAAAGAGTCTGGGATGAAGACATAAGAAATACAAAATTATCTCCTCTTGGTAACTTATTTCACACTAGTGCATGAACTGCATGAAATACAATTCTGTATTGCATGAATGTGTGAAAATTAACTATGGGAAAAATGTATTTTACACTGCGGTCCAGAACTGAAATATACATTGGTGACATGCTCCTTTCTAAGCAGTTTAATACTGCAAGTAAACGAGACCTCACAGTGTTATGCAAGGTATGCAAGGGCAGATATTACCAACAGGCAGAAAAGTTGAGACTCGGGTGGACAAAGTCAGACCTATACAGCTCAGTTAAATCTATGCTGAGCTTAAGTACTATCCTCAGTCATGCTCAGCAGCCTGTCAGACACAGCCAAATCAAGCTGTGTGGCTGATGATGTTACTGATCCAGCTGTTTCTCACCAACAAACAACTGGAGGTTACAGATCTCACAGTTCTGGTAGCACATGATGAAGGTCTCTAACTTGCTTCGTGCAAAGTAACCAGACTAGACCAACTCATGTCCATGGGAAGCACAACAACAGGTAGCTGACTACACTGGGCAGTTAGAAAGTGGCTCTGTCTTACACCAGTCCAGCCAGGAATTTGTGTCTTGACCCTCTGGAAATGTGCATTCATGAGTCTTGATAGAGCAGCTTCCTAGAATTTTCTACTGATAGGAAACTGGGAAAACAAATGCATCAAAGGAGAGCAAAACATCTGATATTTTGATTATGGACAAGTAAATAGCTTCAAAAAGACTTTGTACCTGCAAAGACCATTATTGGAATAACATATTTTTCAAGCCTGGCTTGAAGTATGCCTTGTATCCACATATAAAGATCATCATTGTAATGGTAATTGCTTTGCCACTCCAGGAGTCCACTCCAGGAGCCTGAATAGCAGACACAGCTATGATTAAATATCATTCAATTCACCTCTTTGTATCTTTTACCTGGCACCACGTTGTTATTTACCTGAACAGTGGTTATAAACCCTCACAATTCAAATATTATACAACAAAAACAGAATATTGCCAACTTAAGACAAGACCACTAGTAAAGCACTCCTCCCTAAGCAAATAATGGTGAGAGACTTTCAGCACTTTGCCTTAGGTGCTTAACTTTGTTCAAAAATAATCATGAGGGGCAGGCAGAAAACATATTTGACAGAGCGGTTAGGTGGAGGCTTACATTACTATGGATTTTCATTCAGTAGCAGCAGGTAGAAGATGAGTTTAATGCACCTTCTAGAAAACAATCTTTTTCTTTACTCCTATTTGCTAAAATAAAAAGTTTCGATTCAAATTATATTTTTTCCAAAATGCCATAAAAATAAAGGTGTAAAATTATTTATGTTCTTTGTGATGTCTTTTGGGTTTTGGTTTGACATTACACTGTACTGTGCTCATATCTAAATGACTTCATGGATTGATGGCCTCGGCTGCCCAAGTGCTCAAAATCAGCATTTGCACAAAGTTGTACTGAATTATTAAGTTGCTTTCACATTTTGGAGTGCTCCAAAATAAATATCAATCTTTCGGTTTCTGTTCAAAGTACTTCCTGAAAGCAAAATGAATTAAACTATTAGCATACCTGTAAATTAAGTAGGCATTCTGACTTATTAACTGAAGCAGACAGAAGCTGTCTGAGATATCCAAACAGCTTGCTCTTGCTCCCATTGAAACCACCAGCAGTGCTCTCATTGTCTTCAGAGTCATAGGACAGAGCCCAGAATAAGCAGCAAATCAAAAAAAAGATAAATCTAATTCTCAATCAATTGCATTAATAACACATAGTAGACTACAGGGCATCAGGAAGGCAATGTGCTTGGCAAAAACAAGTTGCACAAAGCAACAGTTAATACGGCACATCCCACAGGGTTATGCAGGCATTTGCAACATGAGTACCTGTGTATAATTTGTCCCAGCAGCTCTTGCATATCTCCCTTACAGGTGGGCAATGTGCCAGTAACCATGCAATTGTGACAGAAAAGCAACTGGAGGCCCATTTAAAAAGTGAAAATCCCTGTTTGCTTCTGCCCCTGAATCTCAAGTAGACGGGATAAACCTGATGATGCCCTATTAGTAAAAACATATTCCACAGTTTATCATAAATAAGTGGGATGTACGTTTAGGTTTTGCATGCAAAGAAAACCCTTCATCCTGGGTTGAATGTGTAGGGAACTTTTCAAAGCAGAGAATTTAAAACAAGATTAAGCCCCAGTAAATCCTCTTTCATTGTGCCTTGCTGTGCAGACTGTCCTTTCACTAAACACAGGTTTGAAATATGGGGTAGCTTATTTCCCAGAGTGCCACCCTTCTTTGGCTCAAATTCTCATAGAGATTTGTTTTCTCAGCCAACCCTGCACATTCCTCCCACTAACAAGTACAACTGTGCTACAAAACAGACATCAAAACCACTGCCATGCCACAGAATCCAGGCTCCTACAAAGAAGAAATAGAAAAGAGATGGACATTGTTCAACCTGATCTCCCAAAATGATGCAGAATCCCTTCAATAAATTGACCTGATGTTCCTGGTGGTTTTGTATTTCTTGTTCTCCACCTTTTCCAAAACGTCCTTTTCAATAAAGTTTGAATAGNGTATTTCTTGTTCTCCACCTTTTCAATAAAGTTTGAATAAATCTTCAGAAATGTAAATGAAGTGCTCTGGAAAGGGCAAGCAATCAACTTTGAAGCCAAAGGAAAATAAACATTTTTCATTACAGAATTTACATATAATTCATTCAGAAACAGTATCTTAATTTTAACCTATACGGTGTCCACAAATGAGCTTGAGCCTCACCTGAAATAAATGAAATCTTGCTGAAAGAAAAAAATGAAGTGATAGTCTTTTTCTAAGTTCTAACAAAAGATAGGAATTATTTAGAAAAAAAAACCCCAAACAACAAGTGCAAGTATTGTAAATATTGCAAATATTTCTTTGATATGAAGCAGAAATTATTTTATAGCTTTCCTGTGAGGAACTGTGAAACCCATTTTCTTTTCCTGCAAGGATAAGTAAAAATCTTCTGAAACTCTATTACTATTATACTCTCAAATATATATGAGCCACAGACATAAACTCTCCTAAGAAAACAGCAAGAAAAAAATATAGTCAAAAGTTTCTAATCCACCTGCACAGCACTACCCTTCTGGTTTCTTCTGGAATAAAAATGAGTATCATAGTGACTAAAGGGATGAAAACCAGCAACTAACTAATTAATTTGTAAGGGCACAGGAATAAAACCCTTAAAATCCCCGATGTATTCCCATGAGTTTTGCTGAGTGATTTTGTACCTTCTGAGGCATGTGCCAAGAAAAGGTCAGTTGAACTAATCCATGCTTACACCTTGGCATCTCCATTGAAACATGACGTCTCTGCACTGTAGAGTTACTACTTGCTGCCTATGACACTAAGTCTCAGAAAAAGGCCAGACTTGATCCTGAATGGAGGTGTGACTGACGTGTCTCTCATAAGCCAAAGAAACCTATTGACTGGGTGTCTCAGGAGACTAATAGTTCAACTTCTTTTGGAGTGTTTTCCTCCTCTGTCTGGCTTTCAGAGCACACTTTTCCCCAATACAGTAACTACAGAGTGGAAAAGGAACCACCAACAAAACTTCAAGAACAAACAATTAAGTTTGCGGGACAAAACTCAAAGGCAAGTCAAATGTATTTGCTCATGCACGTTTACCCCAAAAACAGGGCTTAAGCATTCACTACTAGTTGTGAATTCATCTCCTCTAAGTGTGAAACCACAGCTTCCTTGGTTGGTCTCACAAGTTTTTCCTACACAAAGCCATCTCTTCATAAACTGGGAATCCTAAAATCTCACGGTGAATGCCTGGCAGCAAACAAACAAATGAAACAACACATCACAGAATAAAAGCAGCCATAAAAACCCCTCATATAAAAATTAGTTGTCAGCTGACAACTCCATTCTGTCTTCCTGTAGCTCGTAATACCCAGGAAACAACCTCTTCCCATTTATCACTATTTACCAATACCAGTCTCTCAGGTCTCAGAGCTTGGATCAGCTACAATTGCCACCCACTACATATTCATGGAATCCATCTCCTTCTCGTGCCAGCTGTTCTTTGTCCTGGACTAATCATGATATACATGGCAATATGATGGCTACCTAGTCTGAATGCTGCTCCTAGTATCTTACTGTAGGTTTCAGCAGAATCGCAACTGTGAGGCTATGAGTATCGTCTCTAAACTCCTGGTGTAAAACCACTGCAGCAGAGAGACAAGTTTTAGGATGAGTACTACTCCTTATGCTGTTATCACTCCTTGTTCTGTGTTGGAAGATAGATTCTCTCTGATTTTTTACGACTACTATACTTCAAAGCTACATTTGGTGCAAACAAATCTAGTTGATAATGGCCTCTCTTGGTTAACACAGGATCACGTTTTGAAATTTGACTACGAAAGGACTCTAAGGTTTTCTTCTGAAAATAAGACTTTGATTGGTCTATTTGGGAGTAAGGCTGGTTACTAGTGATAACACATGCATTTAGACTCTTAAAGAAACCTGACAGGTGCCAGACTTAAGAAATTATCATTTTCCTCTGCGAGTCTGGCTCCATTACACACATGTTCAGATCTCATTTTTGTTAGCCAAAGTCCTGTTTAAAAAATAATTTTACAGATTTTAAGAAGCCTGTAATCATTTATTCAGAATTTTTCATTTTTATTTCAATCAGATATTAATAGAACAGCAAAGAAAAATGTTCCCATGGTTTAAAGAACACATTTTTCTCTATATCTGCCTCTGCTTACACACGAGAGGGGAAAAGGCTCTGATAATCTACAGTACAAGCAGGAAAGGTGACAAGGGAAAACATCTTTTAAAATGCTTTCCTGTTTTACTTCAGGTGAAGCAGGTAGTTAATATGCTGGAGGCTGTTTTCTGTGTAACCTGGAATGCTAAAGAGAAGCAGCATGCTAAATATCACATATAGAGCCTGCATCATAACATCTGTGACAACTTGAGATGCACAGACAAGAATAAAAGTTTAACTAGTTTTGAAGTAAAAAGTTAAATACCAGAGAGAGTGTTTCTTACTATCTGCTCAATATTAAGAATACTAAATAATTGAAAAACTACAGTGAGGGTAATAAATGCAGCAAACCACACAAGATTTTACCCTTGCAAACAAAGTTCAGGAGCTTTTTTGCTCACAGGAAAAACATCTTAGTTTGAATTTGTATGATAAGTAAATATTCCCACTTTTCTGCTGGTTTGGAAGAGAGGTTAATAGACATGAAACATTCAACCTACATCTCTAACATACACATTTTTCTGTGCAAGAAATCATTATTCCCACTTCATGATTTTATCAGCCTGGATGTAAGATCTGCAAAATGGAGAAAGGTTTACAAAATGTAAAAATGACTTTTAGAGCAAAATAGAATTATATATTTATGTTTCTGGACAGAAAGTAAACTAGGGCAGTTATTTCATTGAATAAACAAAGACCAAGTCATCACCTCTCTCTTTGCTGTGGGCAAAGTCGGGATTTGCAGATCTCATCCACTAAGAATTGCATCTTCAGATCTATCCAGGCTGGTATGATTCAATCCAAGCAGTAGTAACATTTTAGTGGATTCTATTTCTTTTCTGATTGAATTAACTGTGTGAAAGTTTCATTACTTGCATAGTTCAAGGCTCTGAATAAATCTGAATTAACTTCAGTGGCTCATTTTCATAGGACAGAGTTAGTTTGTACACAAGTGTAAACTGAATTTTATCAGGAACCGAGGCTGTTTTGATAAGCATGGTACAAAAAACCTTAAGGCACTTGAGTACGTTAGAACCTAATTTCCTTAATTCACATTAAAACCAAATGTATAGAGTATTGTAGTTTAAAAAAAATCTTTGATGTTGATAGGACAAGGGATAAAATGTGGGTCTAATCAAAATGACTCAGTATTGCACGTTAAACCCCACAGTACCCAATTACTCATTGCTGTTTCTGGTCAGGAATGTGATATTCAAGGGTATAACCTGACCTACAGTCATAAATAACACATATATTAAAAAGAGCAGGTTGATGGCAGGGCTACTAAATGCTGTTCTTTTACTGCATGATCTTAGCTTTGAATCCATCAGTAGTAGTATTAGAACAGTAGTTACATAGTAAAGTTTTATTTTATAGCAATCAGGTCCACAGATTCAGCAAAATCATGACATGGTTGTACTTGACAGAAAGCAACACTAATAAGCTTGGGCTTGGTATGGGGAAGATCTTTAAAAAAAGCACTCGTGTTTTGTTTTGAACTTGCCATTTTAATTTATCTGAGAATCTCTTCTTGATTTGCATGAGAATGTCTTCTTGATTTGCCTTGAAAAACCTTACGAGGGACAAAGAGAGGCCTTTTTGGGATGTCTTGTCACATGAAAAGGCTTTATCCTACTGTCCACCCAGTTTGCTAAATAAGCGACCTGTCATGCTGCTATTAATTCGTTCAGGTCAAAGCTGAAATTCATTTTGAAGCTCATATTTCAGCATTTTTCCTCTTGAATCTATTGAGTTTGTTGTGTACAAGCACAAAGCTGATTGTCATAGAAAGGGAAAACAACAACAATTAAAAAAACCCAAACAAAACAAGCAAAAAAACCCCAACCAACCAACCAACCAAAAAAACCCACCCCTGTCATGTGCTTTGGGTTGTTTTTTCCCCTTCTTCCAGTTCAAACAAGTGTCTGTTTTGTGCTGCTGAGATTGGTACAACACCTCATCCATTTCAAAAGAGAGACTGCTTTATGAACTCATAGAAAACTGTTATTTTATACAGCAACTTGCAGATATGATCCTCTGACAAGCAGCGCTCATTAAAAGAGCATCAGCTGGCTCAAGCAGTAGTCTTGGTTGCTATTGAAGTAAGTCAGACCCTTGGGGATTTTAACATCATTTGTTCAACAAACAGTCTCATTCTGTCCAGCTGTAAAAAAAAAAAAAATCCAATTTAAAAATAAATCTTTTGTAATGTGCTCAAGGAAATGTATGGTATGGGAGGATTGAGAAGTTATCTATTATACAGGCATTCTGTTCACATCCAGGATGATTCTGCCTTGATAAACTAACAGTGACACTATTGGCAAACCCGGGATTTGAAGTAATGGCTCATTAATGCAACTGCACACTAAGTAATGTACCTGGGTGTCAGCATTCTGCCGGGTTTTCTTCCTCATTGTAATGCTCTTTTTCCTCCTGGATATGTTTAAAAAATATCCTGGCATTCCTGTCAATATATTAGTTTGAAAAATGTCACCATGGGCCTGGAACTGTTGTGTGTGTATGTAACTGTGCATTGACACAGGCTTGATGCATTCTGGTGATGCGAGTTCAGCCTCCTGTAGAGATCCAAATTATGATAAGATTGCACTGAGCTTACAGACTTCTCTCATGCTGGGATGGAGATGGTGTGAGGAATTAAATTCACAAAACAGAGCAACGTGCTCATACGGCATGGTTTGAATAGCTCTTCCAGCTGCACGCTATGCACATCTTGCTTTTCTTTAGAGGAGTGCGGAGATTAGATATGGCTGAGCTGGGGATGCAAGGTATTCACTTCTTCCTCTTCACTGACACAATCCTTCTCCTTCTGATCTGAGCTTCCATCATTCCTTCCTTCCCTCTTCTTCTTCTTTTTTTTTTTTAAATCATATTCAACAGTTCCCACCTCTACCTGCCAGTGACCAAATGTCTAACACAATGGTTTGTATAGCCCACGGCTCTGTTCCAACAGGGTGAGTGCTCAAAGGCCCTGGCAAGAATATTTTAATGTGTCATTTACAGTCTATTTGAAAAAGACAATTAGAATCAGCACTGTTGGTAAGGCAAAGTTTTAAAGTACACATGGAGCAGGGGAGGATTCAACGCCAAGGAGAATGACATCCAAAGCGGACAGACTTAGTAATTCCTTCCATCTGTCACCTATAGATGACAGAAAGTTGATTAAGGCATCTTTGTACATTCAGAGAGGAAAAACACATTTTCAGCACAATTATGTAGCATCATGTTCAACTATTATCATATGTGTCAGCAAGAATTGCTAGTTGTTGGATGGCTTATATAAATTTATTGTGTGAAGAACTCAGAAAAGGTGTGTGTAATTGTTTCAAATATGTTTCATTAGATTTTAATTTGTAGACGGATGTGACTGGTGCAGCATAAAGTGAGTTCATGCTTCCTTGCCCCAGGAATTCTTGGAAATGAGATATTTCAACTCAGTGGGATTCACATTGCAATGTATTTTAAATTACAAGAACTGAGTCTCTTGCTTGCTGTTGTCCATCTGCGTTATATTCTTTGATTTACTCCTATATGCAGAATGTATAGATTGCTTCTTATCTGCATAGCTTAGTGAGTCTTACACAGAAAAATTAGGAAGGAAATCTCAAAGGCAATTATGTTGGAATTAAACAGCTGCAGGGAATCATCAAATGCATTCTGGCCAGACCCAGTGGGAGAGTTTGAAATAATTTGAGTTCATGTGAAAAGTCACCTCACGCAGACTTTTTGAAGGAAAATCCAAGTGTCTGCTCAGGGTTTTTTGAAATTTTACAGAATTGCTCAGTTTTCCCCAGCCCTATGAAGACATTACTAACAGTCAGCAGAGCTCTCCTTTGCTAGCGGCTACTGATTGTAATCCCTTTCCCCTGCCTTCACAGGTAGGGAACGTGAACAAATATCCACTGCAGTTAATGGGATCATCTTAAATCCTTCAGAGGCAACTATCCTACTCCATTAACCCACAAGGGACTGGTTGTAACACAGACTAGAGTGTGGTTTGATTCCCAACTTATCTCAATTGCTACAATATTTCTTAGGGCACCCTTTACCAATGCATCTTTGCACACAAATGAGGCCGAATGCACTGAACCAATGAAGGTTACCTACTGTTCAAACTTTAAAGCACATCAAGGAGCATGCCTAACTAATTCCACCACTGGGCTAAGATCATGCTGTATATTTGACAGTAAGCACAGCCTTTCCAGCTTGCCCAGGGGAACCTCCACTCTTATAATTTTGGCTTTTGATGTGCAGCACCTACGGAACAAAAATACTTAGCAAGTTGCAAACATTAAGGGTGAACTTGAAAACTTCTTGTTCCAAGCTCAGATATCTGATATTGAATGTGCCTGTTGGCACATTCCAAGCAAGAGCAATTTTAAAAACTAAACCTAACATACTGTTATTGATCTGATTTTGTCTGCTGTGCAAGGTGCAGCCGTTCCCCTGAGGTACCTATGCAGTTCACACAGCTGAAGGCCACTGAACTAGAGAGAGCAAGCTGATCGATTTCCTATTTGTGTCCAACAGTACTTTAGTGGAATTAAATATTATTTAATGGCACTGATTACATTTCAATAAAAATTCCAAAAAAACCTTAACAAAAAATAACAACCACCTCTCCCCTAACTGGTAGCATTGTTCTACATCTGAAGTAAGCACACTGTCTGGTTGCATTGGAGGGTCACATCTTGATTAAGCAGAGTGTCAAGAGTATTGATAGCATCTTTTCAGTATTCTGGGGAGCAGTTATCAATAAAACCCTAACAGAGTACGATGACTTCTACTCTACTTTTATTAATCGTGAAAATATATTTACAGTTGGAGCAGAAGTGCATTGTACAGAAGCATCAGTCCTCTCTGCTCACATCCACATTGCAATCTCCGTTCATTTTATAGGAATTGAAGTCTAAAATGGAAGTCAGTTCACATGAATCTTCCTGTTGCAAACAATTATTGTTACCAGAAATCTTCAAGGAAAATCAAAACAAAGCTCACAGGCAAATCAAAATGACAAGCTCAAAACAAAAACACATTAAAGCTTAAAGAAAAAAAATAGATCTATTTCCTTTACTGACTCCAACTTAATAAAGAAGATTCTGACAAGCACAGTCCTGTTATATATACAGCTGCCTGAGTCCACATTCCTGATTGTTTTATATGAAATGGTGTCAAGAAACTACTCTTCCAACAGTACTAAATGGGAAACATCACAAGTGTATTTACTCCAAAAATCAAATGCAGGTGAGCAAGACACTAGTTTAATTTCTTTTTTACGGCAAAATTCCTGTCTTATTTCTGGAGCTGCAGCTGCGGGTTTGTTTGCAGATTGACTTGTCCAGAGGATGCAGAATGTGAATAGAATCTCAGATTTTCAGGGGAGAGCAGAGGGTAGAAATTCTCTCCTGCAGATCAGCAGTATGCAGTGTGGGTCAGAAAGGCAAGTTTGCCTGCTCACAGAAACCATCCAGACAAAAATCTTTCCCCTCACTACACAAAGAAAATCTTTCTGGAAAGAATTCACTGCAACCAGTCACTGCCTGATCTCTGAGTTTCTTGTTTTAACAATCCCAAGAGGCGCAAATCATCTCCTGGGACACGTCAAACTGCTCGTGTCCGTGAGGTTATGCAGCTCCTCATGAGAGACATTCAGTATCTCACATAGTTTAGCCCTTAACACACAGAGGTGAAAAAAGAAGAAAATAAAACTAAAATAAAATATTTTCCATGGTTCATGTGCATGAAACAAGGAATCCTCCTGACCACATACTGCAGGAGGTGAGCAGCTAGTGGAGTTCCTACCTAGAAAGGGAAAAAATGTTCTATTTCCTATGTCAATCCCATGGCAAATATTTGCAAGAACTAAGCAAGCATACTTAATTGGCTACTCTTTTTGTAAGCAGAAGCCACAGAAGATGTTTATCTTCAAATCTGATTTCATACCTTAGCTGTCACTGAGGAAATTAAACATTCCGCAAGTCACTCTCTCTGTCAAATACAGAGACAGTTGGCAAATGTAGGCCATAAAGGTAGAGACTAATTACTGGCTGTATGAATTGTTGCTGTTTTCCTCTGTCAATTACGTCACTGTTAATCATGGAGTGAACTCCTGAGAGTTTTGTATCGTTCCTCCCTGCATTTTTCACAAATGAAAAGTAAACAAATGTAACCAGAGGTCATTCTGAGCTCTCTCTACCCAATGGCAGGAAAAAGTTCTAGGAGTTGCAGCATATCTCTCCATTAAGATGAATTTTAAAAATTTAATTTCACAAAATGATTTTTAACTAACAGATCAAGACAGATAATGATTTATCTTATGAACTTGAATAATATTTATGCACACATTTACCTCTGGTAAAAGATTTTCTGATTACTATTTGTGCACAGTTCTTGCTTTTTGGGCTCAGAATCATTTACATTGGGCTACATAAGACTTACCATAAAGGGTCCAGAGCAAACAGTGAAGTACGGGGGAAGAATGGAAGGAATGTATATACTGTAGGTCAGACTTCTCAGTCATAATAATGGAGCTAATAATTTTTCCCTACGAGGCCACCCTGGACTGTGTTTCCACCAGGAGGTTCAGCTGTATCAGATAAAAGCTAAACTTCATAAAAAGGTAGAAATACTATTTACTGTCAAAAAGACAATATATCTGCCTATGTTGGGCAGCCAGCAGTGTATCAGTATTCCTCCAGCACTTTAGAAAACACAAGCACCCCAGTTTGCTCCACAGGATTTTTTTATAAAATACATTATTACAGTTGAATTCATTAACTACACCTAGATATCAACACAGAATTTCGCACAGGAGACTAGATGAAAAGAATATAATAAAAATGTCATAGTTACGTGGACAGGTGGGGGAATAAAACCTTCAAAAATACTAATATAGGACACAAGAAGCAGAGTTTGAGGCAAGTTTGCCTTGGACTGCAAGAACAATCTAATCCAATTCCCATACGAGTTAAGGAGTCTCCTTCCACCAAATTTGACACGTAGGACTAAACCCACCACAAGCAGATAGAGATGGAAACTATTGATACCTGTTAGCATTGCCCATCAGTTTTTCCTCCCTATAGATTGTTATGGTCATACTGTATTTAGCACAATGTCTATCAGTACTCCTGAAAGGACTCTGCAAGAGCAAGTATTATTCTCGCTCCTACCTTATAGATCCATAAATACCTCTAGAGAAGTAATTTCTTCCTTTCATCTGGCACTAAAGAATTGTAAGTTAGAAAACTACTCTGGATCAAATGACAACTGTTGCTGATAGAACTGAAGACAGACCTCAAAATTTTTATTTGAAATACAGGAAAACGCTATGTACTGCACTTCACTTTAAAAATTAAGACTGTGCATAAGAAAAAACATATGAACAATTGCATCTAATTATATGACCAAAATTGTATTTAAATGGTACTTGGTTATGGTTTGCACTTGGCACTGCTCAGTGACATAGCATGGGTATAAGACAACAGTCTTCACACAGATCTGCATCAGAACAAGCCATTTGTACGATGTGAATCATCTGAATTGACTAAGACTACAGTGTCTCGGTCTTATACTGGAAAGACTGGCAATATGTGAGACAAGCAAGACATGCTGCTCAGATAAAGAATAAAAACTAGCAATTATTGAGGGGTTGTCATTTGAGTTTGCTAGACACAGAACCAATTAAGAGCATCACCGTCTTTTTTTTTCTGCATCATAGAAGCTGAATGGTGTAAGATCTCTGTTGTTTCTTGCCTACTGATCCAGGGATACTGTATTTCCAAGCAGTTCTGGGAATAGAGGCCAGCAAATACATCGGCCTTCACCTGGAAAGTCAATGTACTGGAATGTGTTGAACATATAAGGCTGTTACAGAGGTTATGCCAGTTCTGCTGAAGGGGGAGGAGGAGGTTACAGGAAATAGAGGACTTTCTTTGTAGTAAACATATAGAAGAAAAACGCTCAAAAAAGTTAGAAAATATTTGCTAAGTTTAGACACATGTGTTTTGCTACCTGTGTTTCAGTTCAGCTCCTTATCATGTGGCCAGCAAATTCCACTGTCCTGTGTGGGATTCAGCAAGATTATGGCTTTGGCACTCGTTTTCTCTGAAGGGAAATGTGATGTGACATGAATCTCCTTTTCTTACCTACTTTCTTTCTGTGATTACAATTAGATTGAAACCTCCCTGCAGCTGTTTCGGAAATTCAAACCTTAGCATAGATATTCAAAACTTAGACACAGTCTTTTGCTAAATATTGTAATTGCCATCTACGTAGAGACTGATAACCTCAATTTATAGATGCATACATTTGAAAGAACGTAATTAATTTAATTCTTCACTAGAATTACTGATAACTAAACAAATAATGGGTAATAGTGCATTTGGAGTAAAGAGGCTGTATTCCAGGCTGTGGGAGATATCAGGAAACCCATCCGCTCCTGTAAACTGCACATCCCTCCTTCGGCACGGCAGGAAGAATGTGTCATTCAGGCTACAACCAAATGAAGATTGGAGTATNCTGTGATTCTGTGATTCTGTGTCAATCCCATGGGAAATATTTGCAAGAATTAAGCAAGCATCCTGTTATGACCATTAAAATAATTAATTGCTTATTAACCTACAAAGGATTATCTTGAACCAATAAGATTCTGCTAGTTGGACTTGAGCCATTTGATTACTTACTACTTCTGTTTACAGGGAATTGGGGACTACTGCTACTCACCCTATCAGTCATTAAAAGAAAATTACTTTTTCCAGTCAAGCTATTATGGTTACAGGGTTTTACATTTTCTATTACTGATAGTATGAATTACTATAACATTGACATACACAGAATATACCTTTCTTTTGGTCTTATTTTAACAATTGGGCAGCTTTCGGGTTTGCAATAGGGCTGTTAAAACTAACTGCAATATGACAATAAATGTCATGGAATGACACGACAAGACCAAAAGCAAAACATGGTAATATCAGGTAATAAGGCTGAATTACTGTACTGGTAAGTCTGTATCATGTGCATCCTGAATGTGATACGTGACTGGTTACACTGCTGTCAGGCTTATGCACGACAAATCTGCAGCGCATTGTGTAGAGAGGTAATCTAGTTATTTCTAGTTCATTTCTAATTCTGAACCAGATCCATAAAATTACTTGAAAACTCTGTCTGCAATGAGCTGATTGTTTCAGCACCTATTTCTTATACAGAAAAAAAAAAGTATGAAAAAGGAAAAAAAGAAACAACACAGAACTGACAATTTGATGGGACTGCAAGCTTACTCAGCCATCACTGGGATGCCTGAAAGGCCAGGCACTTTGCTTTCCTTGGTACAGATTAATTAGCCAGCTGTGACTCCTAGATCTCTATTTTAAAATAATGACTTCCATAAATCTCTGAAGACAAGAATTTACCACTGCTACATTACACATAACTGTAGTTCCAAGATATTACTACCAGTGAAAATTCAAGTTTGCAGGAAACCAATGTAAGGTTTTTCCATGAAGAGTAGGAAAATTAACCCTGACATCTATATAATTCCACTTGGGCTCACCTCCATTTCCAATATAACACTAGAGCAAATTGCGACCTCATACTTCTCATACAATCATGAAATTGCTAATATTAAAAAAATCTGGTAAGGTGTCTGTGTTTTAGCTAGAATTAATACTTGTGAAAAGGGAAAAGTTTGGGAAATGTTGCAGCAAGCAATAGCAGGTGAATTTGTCCCAAGGCTCATGAAAACTACAACACGCACATTCATACATGGACACCTATAACTTCAGTGAAGGTAAGCAGAACTATTTTGCCATTTTTCAGATTGTTTTTGTACACTTGTGCTTATTACCATTGGGCTCACAACTCTCATTCTGAGAAGATGCACTGAAGTAGGTTTAACTACCTGCAGGTTTCAGATAAGAGTTGTTCCTTTTTCCAACTCAGGTTTGAATTCCCTCAGTTCATGCAAAATTTCTGTCTGCAGTCATGGTAAAGACAAAATACAGGATGAAAGGAATATCTGCCTGCACAGTGATCCTCGATAACTGCATACCACAGGATATTGTCACCAGCTGGAAGAGCATTCAGGTGTCATTCATAAATGTGACTTTTAACAAAATGATAGTAAATAGAATTGCTATAACATTGCAGTGGGGAGAGAAGAAGATATGAAACACTCCAGATGTGATCTATACCGCAATATTAAGTGAATTACCAACATTTTGCAGCAGGTTTGTCTCAAGGAATACAAAAATAACTCAGCTTTGAAATATCCCAGTCGTTATTTAATAGGCACAAAAGATCAACAGATAATTACGGTGTATTTTGGTAATTACAGTGGGTATGATTTATGGTATATTTTAACTACCACAGAGAGCCTAGCATGAACGATGAACACTTAAAAGTCAAGATAAATATATGAGCACATCGCCTATAAAAATAAATCCTTTAAGTAACATGTATTTCACTAATACTTGCAAGAAACGGCAAAGCTACACGAGAATAGCCCTGTTCCATTTGTTATGTAAATGGCTGATGAGTTACAGGACCACTCTCACTCTTTGCCAGATTCAGTAAGACAAGTTATGTTCTCCTTCATAAGCATATACCTTTAAGAAGTCCAAAGGAAAGAAAACACCTATTGCTTCAGTTTAAATAGGTGACACCAAATGCTATTTTCTTAGCATTATTTCAGCCTTATGCTAATGAGTTCCAGCACTGTTGTAGGTGAGTCTCTCCTCAATTATGCAAACTTTGGTCTTTAGTATAGAGGTCATAATGTGACACACAAAAATTGTATAGTAATGAGGTTACTCACATTCTGTTACAGTGCACAAGAATCGGAAACCAAAAGTGAAATTAACTTTCTTCCTGGTCTTTTTTGTCTTCATAGATTGAGGGTAATAACACAGTGGTATAGGATGACTGGGATACAAATATTTAGAACTCAGCATCATACCAATATCACAAAGCAAACATGATAGTGGGGAGTATTGCATTAACACCCTGGTTGTGAGCTCCAGGAGATGAATTTCATATATAATACAAACTGATGTTTACCAATTCATCACGATGACCTGGATTGCTACTTCTTCAGAAAACTGCAAAAATGAAAATGTCACACATATTTGCATTCAGGAGGTTACTGTGTATCACTGCACACTTCTCATACTGTCTAAACAAAAGTCTGGTTTGTGCTGTCAGTCTAATGGCTCAGCTGCTAACCCCATCTGAACTGCCCTTGAGAGGCATCAGGAGACTCTCGATACTGGTAGCCCGAGGCATGAAGAAGATGAAGCACTTTGTTCCATAAAGAAAAAGAAAAGCTACTGTCAGGACAGCCCGTATCCCACAGGATCTCCTTCTGCAAGTTATTGGAACAGGCTGGAAGTGTGACTACAAGCAAGGAGAGGTGGCAGAGGATGGCTGGTGTGCGGAGCTGGAACCAGCTTGTGCACAGATAGGAAAGGCATTTGAATTGGTGAGAACACGATTTCAGATTAGGAAGTTGCCTTAGCTCAAGCTGATGCAGAATACATCTTTGAGGATAAAAAAACATGATTGATACATGCATGGATAAGGACATCCACATGTTGCTACCTCTGCCTAAAGTCTCTCTGTTTCAACTCACTATT
>VWYH01006167.1:0-11354 GCA_013399365.1 Pampusana beccarii | reverse complement strand
ATAGAGATAATCTCCAAAGCAGAATTCTACAAGCTATGTCATCAGCCCTTTTTATCCTCAAACTTCCATTTCAAAATGAGTTTTGAATTTTCACTTATTATTTTTCCAGTAAAACAGCAGTAATCTGTGTTATGCACTATTTTGAGACAAATGCAAATATGACCTAGATGATGATTCATGCTATATTCAGAAAAATGGATAAGGCTGATTAATACTTAGTATTATTCTGCTTTTCTGAATGAAGGATACACCTGTGTAGCACAAAGAAGTGCAATGCAAAATACAGATATTCAACTTTAGCTAGAGGAGTGAGGTGCAAACAAGTTCCATGTCTCCTGTCTGGTAGTAATAAAACAGTGCAAGAAATATCTGCCCAAGTGGCCTGACCTTCTAAAATAATGAATACCCAGCAGCTACCAGTGAAGTTGCTGTGTCTCAGAATTCATTTAAACTAAAGCTATTTATTAAAGGGAAGATTTTCGAAAGGAAAACATGCAGTTATAGGAACAGAAATACCAGGTCTACCTTGGGAAACCTTATCTGTCAAACTGGAGTGAACATCTAATTTTTGGTACCTAGGTGTGAAAATCTTAGTTATACTTTCACTGTGTTTTATACAAAATAGGTGACAAATGAAAAATAATTATTTATATGTGGTGACACTTACTAACTCTTTTGGGCAATGCTGGAGTCAGATCTCCTAATTCAGCATTTGTGTTCTTCACAATTCTCCCTCATTTCCCCTTCCAGAAAATCTGTAGCTCTGCCAGTATGTGCAGAAAACACCATGACATAATCCGGTTACATAAAGTGTTCTCTAAAAGTTAGTTCTTCCAAAACGATCTCTTTTGTGACTTTCTCTGGAGTCACAAGGGGAAGACTCCCATCATGTCTTAATGCATCTTCCAGAATTTCTCAGCTTTTGGGAGATAATAGATATTCTCTGACTCCTTTGTGTGAAACACCAACATATTTATGTTGAGATACAGGTTTTGAGACTGAAGCATTTTTACAAAAGCAGCGAAGTAGCAACAAGTTCTAAACGTAATTTTTTGTTAAACAGGCGTACATTCTGTTCCACATTTGCATTCAATGATCTTCACATGCAGAATGCAATACCATTATCCCATCTATTCAAATTCTTTTTCTGCTACGGCATAAAAGAAATAATTCTTAATCACACAGTGAACTTAGGCTTGCAAGTCATTAGGAGACCAAGGTTCCCTTCCAAGCTGAAAGGGCTGCATCACGAGAGATGCGGAGGTGAAGCAGAGCTATTGTTCAGCTGCAGGACAAATCCTGTTCTCTACACGCTGTAGACTGGCAGAGTGCCCAGCACTGGGCTGCTCTGCTCACCCGATCAGTTCAATACAGCTTCAACCTGACAGAATTACTCTGGATCCGGAAAAAGAAGCTTCTTGTTAGCGCTGTGCCAGTTGTTTAGTATCTCACCAATGGTGCTGAATGTGCCACTAGTGAGCACTTGAGGTCTGGAGCAACTGTGTACGAATAAGGATACAAAATTAGTTGTCTCACTTGACTGTGTTCTTTACTTTTACTTGGCTTAGGCAGCTTAGAAGAGGAGTCTACCTGGCATATTTGCAATAAAGGATCAGTTTCCATCAAGAAATAATTCCTGAGATTGACAGCCCTGTTTACTCAAGTGCAGGTGCAGTTAAAATTTGGAAATGAGAGAATATGTTGTAATTGCATCCAACACCGAGGGAGGTGTTTCCCAGGAAAACTCTGCTTGAGCTGCTTCTTCCAGGGTGGAAAGCAGCAGAGATTACAGACAGTGATTTGTGTTGCTCTCATCCCTGAGGATTTCTGTGCAGGAGTCTCAGAAGGGACAGGGTCTCTGCTCTGCACAGAGAAGCAAACATAGCTTCACTAAGACAAAATCCTGGTATAAACATGCTCTGCTGCAAAAAGTAACTTGGATCAGTGTGGCTTTCTGTACTGTCAAATACCAGCAGTACTGCAGTGCACCATTTTCTCTGGGTGATCCAGCACAGGCCAGATGCTAGTTCAGTACTACTAGAGGTAGAACTAAAGCTAATGGGCCATACAGGTATCACAGAGGGAGGTGAAACAGTGGGGACAGGGAGGTCCCAGACTGAGAGGCTTCAAAACCTAAATGATCCTTTCCCTGAATCCATGGACTGGGAGGTATAAAACCCATGTATTCAGAAATTAAGGTATCTACCTCATTACAGAACTGAGTTACGTATTCAGTGACTTCTTGGCTGCTTTCCATCAAAGATATTTCCTGTTCTCTTCTTGTACCTAGTGCTAAAGCTTCAGCCTTATGTTTTCCTTAACATCTTAAATCACAGTTTCTGGGTGGATGAGCTTAATAGCTCCTGAGCCTAAAAAATTCTTAGCTCAAACTATGTCCAAAACTTTCCTAATCATTCACTTTGTCATTCGAATATATACAAACTTATACATGTGTATATAATCCGAAACATTTCTTCTGCAAATGACTGTGTTGACATTTCCAGTATCTTAATTACAACTAAAGAAGCTTTAATTTATTCCATCACACAAGAAAGGAAAGACTCTACACTCTGAACATGCACTCTCTTTTTTCAAAGTCATGCTTGTGGGGCAGCTTCTCTACATGGTTGTAAAAGTGCAATCTTGAAACCTCTGAGATGAACTCCTTCCCATCAATTCTGAATTCTACCCCACTAGTGGCATTAACATGCACAAATCTGCTGGAATATGCAATTTTTATCACAACTATTAATGAAATGCAACATCATAAACAATAAAGTTTAATTAGTAACTAAAGTATCTAGGGCAATTACATAAAAAGGAAGTGTTCTGGAACACAGCAAGATGGATTATACTTTGAGTCATTTACAATGCAAACGGATTTTAAAGATGTTATTGATGGAAATGTGGGGGAAATTAAGATTTTTAGAAAATAAGACATTGACTCTATGACACTCAAAGGCATCACTTGGCATAACATGAACTTGGTAACTGGAATGGCAGGTGGAACTAATGGGAGTAGCTAATAATATGAAGTGCACCGAAGGAACATTAAAAAAAAAAGCTTAAGAGACTATTGTGCGGTAACATGACTCATTAGTGTCAGGCCAAAATAGCACTCAAAATTAAATAATACCTATTCAGTAATACAGTAAGGAAAAAAAAAAGAAATTAATGTATTTCATGCCTATTTGAAACTGAACACAGCTGCTTACTATGCAGTCATAACTCCAACTGAAACACTGTAATCATTTAACATTCAGAGCAAAGGTCCTATTTCAAGACAATCTGTGAGTAACCTAAGTGGACAAGCGGTGGAACACTGTCTACTTGTTTCAACTCACAGTTCATTCCACCTGAATTATTCAGCCTACAACAGCAAAGCTGGATAATTGTCAGGAAAAGGCTGGGTAAGAACAAAAATAAAGAGGAAAAGAGCCAGGTGGCTGTGACTTGAGGCCAAGATTTCTCCTCTGCGACAGGAAGGTAAAGAAAGCATTAGTGTTTGCTCTTTTGCAGAAAAAGCCAGCAAAAGCTAGATGGGGAGGAATTACCACTGGCTGATTCACTAGGAAAGTGAGTTTTCAGTTCTACACAGGCTGCCCTGAAAGCAAGCAAATCCTCCTGGGTCTGCAAAAGGACAGGTCACCTCCGAAGCAGGCTGGTCCTCATGCACCTTGCTACCCACTGTGCGTCAGTTCCCTAACCTTGTGATACCCCTGGAAATGGGCACTCAAGCACGCTGAAATATTGCTGGGCCTAGAGCAATGTGACCGTGCAAACCGCACCCGCGAGCCTCGCAGGGTCTGCCAAGCTTTTGAGTTATCCATGAGGATGTGTTTAGGAAGAGGCATTTTGAGTTCTTCATCTGCAGGGTACAGGAATTTGAATTGTTCCCACCGGCAGTAGATATAATACGGGCAATTGAAGATTCGTTTTTGTGACAGTAAGAGTGGAAAAATAGTGGCTTTTGATTCTTTCTTTTCACAGGTTTCCATGAACTTGAACTGTTTTATTTTTCAGACCAATCTAATATTTAAAACAGTCTGCCATCGCTAACTGCCCTTGTGTCAGGCTTTTTCCTGTTGTTTTCTCATGTCTCCTCCACTATCCCATGCTCAGCTTATCAATTGTACTGAAATTTAAAAGACAAAATCCTGGGCTTTGGTGCTATATTAGAATTTCAGTTGCTTTCATTAAGATCCTTAACATTATCTATTTTTTCCTTAAGGGAAGAGGTGAGTAAACAGAGCAAAAGGTATTTGTCAATAGCTTCATAAATAAAGTCTCTTGAAACTTCTGCTCCTACTCTCACCCCTCTTTGTTTACATATTTACAAACATTCTGTCATCAAAACACAGGATTTTCAAAAGCATTCAGGTGACTGTTTACTTCGCTGCCAGTGCAATAGGAGGTAAAACTACCCCCTAACTAATGGCAGCCCTGATAAGCCTTTGCTGAGAGTAAATCCCATCTCCAAGGTTTTTCTTCCCAAGTGTGTTTGCAGAATAAGCACCATAAGAATCTCATATCTTATCCACGGTGACGTCTGCTCTACAGGATAAATTCTCCCTGGAATATTTGCTACTCTGCAGCGAACCACAGAGAGGGTCGATTCTGCTACACGGCCTTGGCAGGTGACAAACTTCTGTCACTCTTGCTCCTCAGTATTACAAGGAGACACTGTCTGTAGCTTTCTTTTGTTCCAGGGTGCAGTGGGCAAGGTGAATAGCTGCATGTACTTCTGAGAACTGCTTTGCACTCACACACTCATATCTGTGCAACAGGAAAGCTATACAAAGGAATTAAAACAGTGAAAGCAAAATATCCAAATGTGTTATTCAAAGGCTTGAAGTTTTTGCTTTATGCTCTTCTAATAGCTCTGAAATGAAAGTAGATCTTTTTAACTACATGCAGAAAATCTGATCTTGCAAGTGCTGGCTGCTCTCCTCCTGGTGCTGAGCACTTCTTTTGCTTTAGAACTGTGGCACTCAACACACATGCTTCATACCTGTGGGACAATCTCATCATTTATACATTTACTATAGTAAGGTGAAATAAAAAATGGAACTATAATAGTTTGTAGTGTTAATGCATGGAGGGGCCACAGAGCTGACTTTTGGAGCAAGGCTTCGCAACTGGAAGGCACACGCAAAAATCTGGATAGTAAGTGGCTGAGAGGTTGTTTTCCCCCTTGAACTCAAACTTTAGTCAAATGACATGACATATGAAAATGGCTCCTTCAGAATTGGCTCATTAGTGCTCTTAAGACCTCTGATTCACCTACCATTTTAAATGCAAAAACTTCCACAAGTTTTGTAAATATTAAACATAATAACAGTGTGTGCACAAATGTATGGGAAGGTTTTCAGACAGCTTGGGAAAAAAGCGCTATATGTTTGTTGCCACAAAAAGCACCTTTTTTCCTCTGTGAATGTCAGCTTCTTATGGGTGGTGGTGAATTCTGACAACCAGAAACCAGTATGTATTTACTCTGCCCTGTGTGGATGAGGAAAGACAACAACAAATGAGATGTAAAACAGGAAGCATTTACATTTTGCACAGGGTCTTGGGTCTTTAAAATGAACAAAATCTAAATCTCAGCTCTGAAAAACATTTACCTTTGAGGTATTTGTTGACAGGTAGGTTCAGATCAGAGATCTAGAGTTTGAATTTTTTGTTCCATGACGCCTGTGTTTCTTCCCTATGCATAACAATGCAACAAATAGGGAAGAAAGGCTGCCTTATAATTAGAGCAGAAGATACAGCACGGAGAGAAAGGATATTCACACAGCTTGAGACACTTTTCTCCAGGCTTTCTACAGCCACTGAAGAGAGAGAACTTTACGAGGCAACTCATGGCCTCTAAGCAGGCCTCTATTTTTAATCACCTCTCCAATGACTTTCAAAAGGATTCCAATGGCTGTGAAAAGAGGCCTTCTCTCCAATGAATACAGAAGGGGCAAGAAAGCCAAACCTCCTAATGCAGGTTCCTCAGCATGGGTTTAAACCCCCTAAGTTCTGTTTTTGCATATTCCACAAGGCTCTGTGCCTGACAAAAGGCAGGTGCCTCAGTTTTCTCATCTGTAGAACGGGAGAGCTGGTGCCCCTTCCACCCCCGGCTCCAGGGCTGTCCCGTAAAGCACCGCGGCCGTGCAGCGGCAGGACAAGAGGCAGAACAGGCAGGGCGTGACGCTGCACATCGCAGCATGCTGGACTCCATCTCTAACAGTAGGTCTCCACAGATAACCTAGCCAGAAGGAAGGCGGCACTACCAGCCCTTGACCGCAACATACAGGAACTGGAATATGACGAGAGGTGCTGATATAAATGCGCTGCGCTGAGAGGTAGTTTTCCCTACAGTAGTGCTATCCTGGATGTAGCATACCTATTTTAAAAATGTTTTATGATTTTAAAGCGTCATAAAGGTCAAAGTTTAATAACTGTGGCATATAATTCCCTCTACCTTTAGCTCTGCTTCTAGTGTTATTAACTTATCCACAGTCTAGACATAATATGCAGTGCAGTAGTTTGAGCAACGCTCTGCCAAGCTGACAGGATCAGCTTCTCAGGGGATGTAAGGGTAATTCACCCTCCAACTTCACTGAATCCTCTTTGGACCAAAACCTGCTACTTGAACAAAAAGTTGCTACAACGTGTCATATCCTATAGCATGTAAGAGATGTCAGCTGTGGTGAACATTCGTAATTGAAAACACACAGTCGAGTGCAAAGGGAAGATAGTTGTATTTCATAAAATGGATGGGATGGTTCCACATGTATAAATAGCAGTTTTCACTAATGTTATCCAGCTCCTAAGGATAAAAGGCTTTCTTTCGCTTCCACTGGAAGAGGATTCAGCCTCTAAAGTGATTGGGATAGACACTTTTCTCGGATTACTGTAAGAACAAAACATGGCCCAAGCCAATGTGTCACTGTGGAGGAATACACGTTCTCACAACATCGATACAGTCCCCCAAATTCAATTAAAATATCAATGCATTGAATTAACTTGGTCTTTTTTTCCTACCTTTGGATGTTCTCAACTGCATCCATGAGGAGACAGATCTAAACAACACCCAAGCCAACAAGTGACTACTGCTGGCTTCAATAGTTTTAGATCAGCAGCTGTGTGAATGCACTTGGGCAACTTTTTCTTCTAAGAATTGATTACAAATGTTCATTAATAAAAAGCCCAGCATTTTTAAGTTGTTACGTAACAAAAGTGATTTTTCACATAGGTCATAGACCACAACTAGGTGAGCATTAACATGTATTTTTGCACATTCAAAAGTAAAACTCTGTTCCTACAAAACCTCACACATGAAATATAAACATTTACTTTCTGCAAACATTTATACCAGATATGATTGCTTGACTGTTTGCAGAGTTAATCTAAGAGTGTGAAGTAAATTAATTTAAAATTAAAATTAATAGAAGTTGTTAGTTCACATTATCCATCCAGCTTTGACTAATACAGAGGTCAAGTAACAAATGTGTGTGGAGGCAAGAACATCATACCAGTCTCCTTTCTTTTGCCCCAGTCTTTTATACCTCCTGGGCACAGCCTGCTACCCTCCAGTTCTGGCAGTCAGAAAACCTTCATTAGTAAAACATTTACGTCAAAAAAGGAAAGAAAATAACTTCATTTTGTGCATCCCAAGACACAAATGTGGTAAAAAAATGTGGCATTTCTTAGATGTAGAAACATTATACGGGGGACAACCTCCCTTCCTGTGTTTACGTCTATCTTCAGAATTAGTATTAATGCTGTAACACTATGCAACAGACATATGGAAGTGTTATTTGTTTCTCATTTACCAAACAGATAAGAATATGGAAATAGTTTCAGTCCATTTGTTTGATGAGCTTCCTAAGCCAGTAATAAACAAATCAATACAATTAGTTTTGGCTCATCATCATTAGGACCTTCACTACTGGGATACAATTTAATTATACCTCTTATTCCACTGCAAAGGAAAGCCTTTGAAAATGGGCCACTTTGCCAACTATTGAACCAGGAGGGAGGAGCAAGAAGATACATCAGTGATGGAGGAGTTATTATCTAAGCAGGGTGTACAACATATAAAGCATATTGTGGAATACAATTTCCCTGATTGCAAGTCTAAAATATTCCTGCCATTAAGTGCTTACGAGCAACCCAATGTGAAATCCAGCTGTAAAATGACTATGTATATGACATGCTTCATGTGAATGTTGCAATTAATACGGCATGCATCAATCACTCTTGGACTTGATTACAAACTACTCTAGTCCTAATTGATTAATTAAGCTGCAAAGTTACATACAGTAATGTAGGTTAAAAATTCCTCGCCATATGTGCACTAATGCCCCAAAATACATTTTCAAAGTGGAGATTAAATGCTGTTACTTTGCTCTTGGCTGTGCATTAAGAGTCTAACAAGAAGGGCTGCACTAAACATGGATATCCCTGAAATTCTCCAGTATAGGAACACAGCTATCTATAACAGAGGTAATGGGAACAAACATCCTCATTCTAACCCTCAGGAATATTTTGGGGAGGAAAGGGCTGAAATCTAAAGCTGACTTTCCTGAAGGACTCCCGAACCACAATTCTGCTGTGGCAATGCCTGCTGCAGAACAGTCCTCACCTCGGCAGGGACAACAGAAAATCTTGTTTTAAGTGCACTGAATGTACACTCAGAGTGGCAACTCTCCAATACCATCGATCAATGCCTCAAGACTTTAATTGGTATTTGTGCACCATCTTTTTATGCCACAGTTGCAGTGACTCTTGTCTAAACCGTGTCTGACAGGTTTGAATGCAAAGATTACTCCAGAGAGGGGCAGCCGGGGTAGAATGGTGCCAACCTGTGCAGGGAGAGGGGCCCAGATAACCTGAAGCTGGAGATGAAAGAGCTACACAGGAGAGGAAAGAAATCTCTAGTGATTTCCCCATCATGTCACCTTATCAAGGGCTAGGTTTGCCAGGCTTTTATTTGCCATGGTTTCAGTCCTCCAGGGAAAATATCTTTGTGAAATGTAAGGTGACTTGACACATAAATAATGCAACTGAGATCACTCAAAAAACATAACATTCACTGCACATCCAGTACAAAGCTCACTGTTGTATTTATAACAATACATCTTTGGATGACACATTTTAGATCGACTTATAGGAACTTTTTACACAATCGATAAATGTTATCTCCAAATTAATTGCTTGGATGCTTAAAAGTGTATTTCTGCTCAGTACCCAGCACCAGGCACTGCTAATCAATGCATTCTACTGTATAATTACCATCCTAATTTCATCTTATTTTTGAATGACATTAAAAGGGGGGAAAAAAAACCCAAAACAACACAACAAAAACACATACACACAAAATAACCAATCCCCCAAAACAAAAAAACAAACAACAACAACAAAGTGTTTTTAAAAAACAGGAGCTGCTGCATGTATACTTTGAAAAACTGGGATATATTTAAGGTTTCTGTATGGAGAATTAAGATGCTAACTTCAGGCAGCTCTTTTTACATATCTTGCTGTAAACAGACACATAAAAATTACAGTAAGTTGTCTTAGCTGAAATTCAAGTATCATGATGGCAATACGAGCACCCTAAGCCACTGATATGTTGTCCATATGAGGCTCTGCTTTCAAAGTATATCAGGTTGGTTTTTAGTTTCAGCAGGTCTCCAGTGTCATCAGAAAGGACCAATTCATCCTGGAAGGTAGGTATGGAAGGAAAATTACCCTATGCTTCTCCAGTAACGTCAAAGTAACACAGCCAATTCAGGATCTCAGCAGTACAGTCCCAGAGTGAGCATCTGAAGATTTCCAGAAAATAATAGGATTTTTAAGCCTCTTATATAGGTCTCTACCTTTTGCTTGGCAAAGTCTGTGAAAAATAATATGGTCTGTTTCATGTTTGTTTTGTGGTTGCTTTTGTTATCAGGATGCGATGCACCAGTGTCTTTTTGACTGTATACATGTATGTGTTTGCCCTTCCTAAGGTTTAACACTTTAGCTTCTCTTTCATCAGGCCCCTGGATCATAATCCAAAGGTAATGGTCTAGTATCACTTAATTTGTCATCTGAGTACAAAGCTATTAAACACAGCTGAGCTGATAAAAGGAAAGAAACTACTGCTAGTGAAATGTATTGATGGCTGGGCACTGTAACAAATTTATCAGTCTCTTCTACAATGCATTATCACTAGTAACTGGTGTGACAGAGTGGAGGGGGCACTGTGTTGTTGGGGCTACTAAAAGCCCATTTTTTGTGAGGAAGTTTGCACTGTTTGAAGCGTTCCATTTTGTTGTACTGTCTGTAACACCTTCCTCAGCCTCACAGGACACGATGCTGGCTGCAAGCCAATAAAGCAAATCCTACAAGAGGCTACAGTTAAGACAAAAGGGATGTGAGCTTGGGGGAGGAAATGCAAATTTATTAGCATAGTCGTGCCTGAAGCGCACGGGGAGCTGAACCTTTGGCACAGTTCAAGGATCTCTCAACAGGCCCGTGCCTGCCTCACTCATTGTCTCTGCTGAGAGCCCAGGGGAAAAGCCAGCAGTGATCTTAACTCAAATGACCCTACAGCAAAAAAAAGGAGAATTAATCAAACACGGGCCCTTGTGGCAAAAACATAGCAAAACCAGTTTCTGGGATGACTTATCCTCTACAGAGCGGTAAACCATCAACATAAATATAGGAAAACTTGATCCAAACATCTTTTGCTTCATTGGCAAGACCCTAGGGCTGTGAGATTTCACAATTTTATTGAAAGTTCTACAATATGTACCATTATTTGAGCCCTATTTTCTGGAATCAATTGACTAGATGGGAGGTGCCACTTTTGCTAAAACAGGAGAAATTTTCTAGCCATCATGATTTCAGAAAACAGCTGGAAAACATAAACTCTGAAATCCAAAAAACAAGAACACAAACTAATAGAATTCCATGTTCATCCTTCTGAAATCTCATCTTGGGAGGCTCAGCTCTGGCCTTGAACACCTGAGAATGTTGGCATTAAGACACTTACTGACACCTCAAACAAGCTCCTATTCCTGGCCCAGAATCTACACAGGGACTCAGAGAAAAAGCTCCACAGTATGTGTTGGTGCAGATGTGATGATGAGCACGTGTCACTGCCAAAGAGACACCTTTTTGCAGCACCTGGTGTTTTTTCCAACAGTACTGTTTCACTGCACCAAAAAGCTGAAGTTCGAAATGCAAGAAAACCAACACACTTTGGGACTTGAAGGTAAGACAGCTGACTGAAGCCATGACCTTGCACGCCAGTGAAAAAAAATGTACGGCTTCTTACTAGAAACCCTTTCTGAAGAAAAAACACAAGTGCATTTATTTCA
>VWYH01006164.1:0-12860 GCA_013399365.1 Pampusana beccarii | reverse complement strand
TCCAGAGATCTCTTCCAACCCTAGATATTCTGTGATTACTGCCCCTATTGTACTCTAATTTCTGGTTTGCCAGATGACCTCTGCAAACAAAATTTACAGTGAATGGAACGTAACTGTTTCCCTCCTGTATGAAAGCAGAGGCAGATCTCTGTGTGTAATGAGCTTGATTCTACATTCATTTTTCTTTAGGTGCAAGGATGAAAGGAAGCTGTTGGTCTTTGTTATATGTGGAAACTACAACAGGGTTCCTTTAACTTACATATCTGATGTCAAGTTTCTACGGGCTTAAATGCAAGAGGGACTAAAGTGTAATGCTATGGAGAAGGTCCTGAAACAGATGTGATGCAGCTGGCAGCAAATGAAGAATGAAAGTTGTCAGACATGTCCTGAATATCACAGGTTAGACAACTCTTCCTGCAACAAAACCCTCTGCAGAAAAGGAGCTGCTACAAAAGAAAGAATTTCCCAACTGAGGAACCCTGTGTGCTTTAAAGTAATTAATTTCTGTCTCAAAGATTAACCTAAAGCCCCAAAAATAAGGTTATTTTACTTCAAAATGAGTGAATACAGTCACCAGTCCTTCCACCTCTAGGATCCTGGCCATTTGTCTCGACTTACCCGCTTATGAAGACGCTCTGCTTCCTCCTGATATGCAGCAAGCTGTTGCTTCCATTGTTTTACACTGGCAGTGGACTCCAGCAGGGCTGCTGTGAGCTTAGCATTATTACCCTTGAGCGTGGCCAGTTCTGCTTCCCAATGCTTGCTGATTGTCGAACTGCACAGATAGAGTGAGAATGGTCAGAGCCCTCATATATCTTCTTTCTCTTTTTTTTTCCTTCAAATGTCTTATTTTTTTTTTTCCAAAATATCCAGGAAAAATAGCACTGTGCAAAAATCCTATGACTGAATGTCCAAATGAGAATCTAAGTGTTCAAATCATCAAACCTTTAAATTCAGAAAATATTCATCAACAGATTTTTTAATATAGATATATCATTATTGGAAAACAACCTCTACCCTCCCAGTTCAACAGGGTACTTTTTTCAATAAAATGTTAAGGATTATGAAATCTATAGCAGCTTTCCAAAAGCAACAATGTGTAATTCTAGAATATGTATATGACTAGTCACTATTTTAATATATATGTATTGAGACTAAGTGCTTTTTTAATCTACTACTTTATGAAATATATTGTAAAAAAAGGCTTGTCACCAGCTTGATTAAAGAGAGCTAATCTAGTGCCTTAGAATTACAGTTTAGTTGTCCTAACGCAAATCTTCTATGTCTGAAAAATACTTTATTAAATACCACATTTAATTTCTACTTACAAATTCAAAAACCTTGAATTTCAACACCATAATACTGTTAATGTGCCTTTCTTCAATAATATCAACAGAGACCAAAGATCAAGGAGCATAGAGATATTATTGCTTTCTTGCAAAGAGGAAGCTGATCTTGGGGTCTCTTGAAGTAGCTTATGGAGGAACAATCCTTCCCTACAGTTTACTTATTCTCTTAGGAAACACAGGGCTTTATTCTTCACAGATAATTAATCTCCCATCATCCACAGACTCTATCCTTGCACTGAGTATGCAAAGGAAAAACATCTCAGACACATCAGGTGAATGTATTAGTATGCAAATAGGTCATTAATGTTTTTACTTGTATAATGTCAACAGCATTTGGGGTGCACACCTATAGGGAAAATATATGTGGAAGACAATTATTTTGTCTAATTAGCTTACTATTAAAGGCATCATTGAAAATCAATGATCTGTAACTCTGGTCAAAATGATTTTGTATATAGGCTTATGGTGAATTGCAAATAATTAGTATAATTATTTATTATAATAAATATATTTAACATTAATTTAATTATGAATTATAATTATAATTTTGCATGTAAGTTTATAGGTTTATTTGAACTTTGTACATATGAACTATTAAACATTATGTCACCATTTTGCCCGCCAAGTTTCTTTCACCCACTTCATGCATATGCACAGCCCATCCCATAAAAGCATATTTCAAAAATATTATGATTCCTATAAAAGCTCTTTAGGTTTTCAAAGCCAAGCAGTCACCGAGGAACATTCATTACCCATTCAGATCACATCTACTGTTTCACTAAAACGTGATGTCTGATTCTTCCACGTTCCAGTATTTCCTTCCAAATACACCATTTTGTCCCCTTGAACAGGAATACAGGTTCCTTCAGAAGAGGAATATGGGTTCTTTCAAATTGCTCTAGCATTTCATGATCTATTCAACTAATAAGATGCTCACCACTGGAAATTTTAAATCTTAAATCACTAAACTAAAATAACAATAATCCTTTTTTCATCAAGGAACACTGACTCACACATGAAAGATGAGAAATAATTTTTGTAACAATGTCTACTCTTCTTGTTTCTCTGATCAGATTTACTTTTCATTTATAGTAGCACAGCAGATCAAAAAATTCCATTTAAAAATGCTAAAAACCCCCTAGTTCTTAATCATATTCACAATTCCTTCTTGATGTTCTGATCCAGCAAACAAATATCCACACCAGCAATGTCGTGCAAGCGAGTAATCCCATTTAGTAGTCCTGCTACGGCAGGACTAGTAGCTGTGTGTGCATGACATGTATACATGTTTACAAAATGTGCCTTACTACTCATTTTTCCTCACAGAAAAACTATTTTATATTGATGTAATGCAGCAGGTAAAAAGCTTTGTATCCAGGACAGTTACAGGATGAGAACTGTTTGGTCACTTGATATCCTAATTTAAGATGCAAAAAGGGTAGTGAACGGATTTTTTTTTTTTTGCAATGCAATAATTTATATACCCACAATGATGCAAGGTAAACTTATAAGCCATGAAGATCCCAGAAGAGAGACTCTTAGCTACTGCTAAGTAATAATGCGAGGGGAATTCATGGCATTTCGTCTTTGCCCAGTGCCTTATTACCCTGCCAAGAAAACACTCGGGAGCTCTGAACTCATTGCCTGTATACTGAAATGTCAGCAATAAATATGAAACATATATTTTGTGTTACTGCTATGGCTACCCTGGTTCAAAGACTGAAATTTCTTCAGTCTCTCCCTCTCTCTTGAACATTCAAAGCAAAATTGGAAACAGAAAGGGGTTTTATCATTTAATTATACCTAATTTGGAGTCCTGGAGTGAGTGGGAAGCTGAAGAGCGAGCAGTGGAGCACATAGCCATCAGGTCATCTTCCATTCCAGGAAGAGGTAACAAAAAGTGTATTGAGTTGTTCTGCCATTTTAATCTTCATACAAAGCTGCCTGCTTGTACAGGTCTAGTAGATTCAACAACTCAAAAGACACTGAATTTATGTGCATGAGGGACACAGTCATCTACAGTATAAATAATTTAAGTAAAGGACCAGCAAAAGAGGGAAAGCTATGGTAAAAATGACAACTTTTGCAAGAAGAAAACTTAAGAAACCAAACAAAAATACCTCTTTACAGCTACTGCTTATTATCTTCTTATTTGTAGTTGTGATTAACTGGACACATGCAAAAGGAAGTTTTATTTGATAAATTGGAATTTATTAAAAAAAGGTAAGTCCTCTCAAAGTTATTATCAAGAGACAATTACCAGGAAATTGCTTTGAGTTAAATATTTTGAGTGAGGCCAATGAAAAACTAATTAATATTCAAAGAGATCCTTATCCTTAATCAGAGTATTCAAAAGAATTTTTAGTAAAGGAAGATAGCTCCCCTGAGTAGGGAAGTAGAAACATTAATGGAGTGTGAAAGATCTGTTTTTCCCTTCAGGATAAGGAATAGCTACATGATCTCAATGAAGTTACATCAGCATAAAACAAGGGAATCATAGTTGTGAATCAGGTCTTTAGATTGGAATAATGTACACAACTTAAATGACAAATTTGGTCATAGCCTAAAAGATGAAGTAGGCCCTTGAAGCACATCATCTTTAAAGTGAGGTAACTAATAACGAAGCTGCACACCCCTACTGGAAAGTGAGAAAGGCAGCTGAATGGCTGAAATGAGCAGGTGAGAGCATGACTTTTCTGATTCTATCATTTTCTACAAATGTTGAAGGTTTATCCCACTCCAGGATAGAGTGTTTTGTTTTGCACACCCCTTTGCTCAACTTGGAGGTACAATATGCTTGAACTCCTATGTCAGTGTAGAAGATGATAGAAATGCAGAAGCTTTTTCTGCAAATTTGGGAAGAGGGGTGCTTATGGAGCTATTACGGATTTCTCTTTCAAGGTGTTTCATATATGATCTTCCACTTGCATTTAGCCTTTCAGTTTGACCATGCTCTTGGATTCTGAATCATCCAAAGGACACATGCAGCCTGTGGGCAGAAGACTTGCCTTTCCAGTTCTGTTACAGACAGTCCTGTTATTAGGCATCTCTTTGTCCTGTGCTTTGATCATCAGCTCACTGGGGCAGGGTCAAAATCTTTGAAGACTTGGTGGATGAAGCTGACCAAAGAGGTTGAGTAATGGTACAGACTCTTTCCACTATATGGTAGACCACTATGCAATGCAAATCAGTGACTATATTCTATTTAGATGCACCACCTAAATCTCTCCCCTATTGTAAAAAACACCAGTTTTTCTTTAAGAAAAAAAAAAAAAACAAAAACACAGCACCTTCCCTTAATTCACTGGCAGTTGCTAGTTTTTATTTACTCCATCTAGACTTGTGGGATCTAAGTGATCTTAGGTTTCCTTCAGCTTCTTTTCAGAATAATGCATAGGGAAGATGATTTGCAGTTGAACTCAGTGATCTTAAAGGTCTCTTCCAACCTAAATGATTCTATGATTTGACTCATAAGACAGCTGGAAGTCAAAAAAAAAAAAAGTTTAGACCAGTTCTTCCCAATTCAACACTTAATTGAAGCAAAAGTTTCAAAGACGAACATAAAGCTTTGCTCCCCACTTCTCTCCCCTCCAGTTTACAGAATTAATCACAAACCCAACAGGGACACCAAGAGTATGAAATTGCATGTGAGTTTTGCTAGTTGTGATTTCACAGACAGCAGAACAGATGCTGAGCTCCCATCCTTTCACCAGGCTATGCCTAAGTGACATGGCACCATTAGAGCATGTTTGTTTTCTAACATTGTGAGCTATAGCACTTTCCCTGATAAGGCACCTAGACTAGGAAAAGGGTGGGGCAAGCAGCATGATGTGAAGATGTTTAAAATCCAACTTTCCTGAGCCTCCCACTGTGCTGAACATTAAGCCCAGCCAAATGATTTCTTAAGTGCTAAAGTGGAATGAAACAAGAATACCAAGATTTCTGGAGTACAGAAAGAAGGTGCTACACAATCAGTGTTGTCATGTAATCACATTAGTTATAATTTCAGAATATTTCCTAAATAAAGTGAACATGTTAAGTCTCAGTCATACACAGTGATCAGATCACAATTTGTCTATGTAGGAAATTTTTAGCTAGCCTCTTAAAATTCAGGTCAATTTATTCTGAATGCTTTGCCTACATAAAAAAGCATTTGGCTTCAAACAACGAACCCTGATCTTATTTCTATATCTATTCCTACCATAGTGAAGGAAAAAAAAAAAACCCTTNTGTGGTTGCAGTCTCCCAGAAGAATGGTTTCCACTACTCTAATTTTGAAATGGAACCTTTTGCATTTTGTGGCAGGAAGACAGAACATCATTATACCACAGCGCCACAGAGTAAAATCTGCAAAGGCAACAACCCTGTAATTGAAGTTCTTCACAATTAATGGACCACTGGTAATGTTTCATCATTATTTACTTGAGAAAACAGAGTCCTAGTCATCCCAGACATTTTATTTCAGCACCTTTGTCTAGCTCCAGCTTCCTTCATTTGCCAAACAGCTTAAGAGCTGATAAAAAACCAACCAACCAAATAAAACAAAACCAACCCAAACAAACAAAAATCAAACCAAAACAAACAACAAAACCAAACCAAAATAAACAATCAAACAAAATGAACAAACAAAAACAAAAACAAAAAAACCACACCACCCTCTTATACTCTACTTAACTACTTACAAAACTTGATGTCCGTTTAGTGTCACTGTGAAATATTTTGATGCTTCTTATGAATTGCCAGTTGTTCACATCTCACCAAAGTACTATTCAGCAACTCGAATTCATCCCAGCAGAGACCTCTGTTATATGATCAAAACACTGATCAACACAAACTTCTTTCTGCCTGCAATACAAAATGTTGGTGGCATCTACAGTGATATTAAAGGAACTCAAAAGATGTGACACTTTAGGTACAGAAAGCTTCCTTAAAGCATAAAGCTGATATAAAATTACAGGAGATGTTGATCTCCATTTAACTGTATTCCCCATTTTGTTCTTCAAGCTAACTCTTTCCTCAAAAAGAGAATATATTAAGTACTTCATATTTTTGACAGACAAAATATTCCACTTCTGTGTTTATGTGTGCCTGCCCCTAACCTTTACTTATGTCTTCAGGAAGTAGGTCAATGATATTGAACTTCCACTGCAAGGGGTCTGCCTACCACAGCACAACAGAAAATAATCAGCATGACACAATTATTTTCAATAACACAACTTCTGCAGGTGGAGCCTGAACACTGTGCATTCAGGCACATTCTGAAATGGCTTACAAGAAAACAACTTTGGACTTTTACTTGATCAATGAGCTTTTAATCTAGTCTTCTGGGGGATTATACTTTCTGGATAGAAACCATCACCTGGAGAGTGGGCCGAGTGAATGACACAGCCCACCAGGGAGCCATGGCAGGGTGACAGAAATGCCCAGGAATGTGACACTATGTTGCCTCCATGGAAAACAGGAAGCACAACTCTGGGTCGTAGTGTTTGCAGGAGGTACAATTAACGACGGACCTGGTAAAGAGAGATTAGTGGATGAAATCCATCTTCCCCTGGTTTAGATGTTTAAAAGCTAAGAGAAGTATCCTTAGATGTCACTTTATCTGACCCATCTTGGGTGCCTATTGTGATGGATGCACTTGACTCCCCTGACCCAAACCAGCAGTAGTTTGGTACAGGCTCCAAAGGAGGTAAAGGCCTGAGCTGTAGCTGGGCAAGAAGACTCCGGACTCAAATATTACTATTGGACTGAATCATTGTGTGGGTAAATAGTCTGTAAGTGTATAATTACCCAGGGACTTCTATGCTCAGTTCGGCACCCAGCCGACCCTGCTGCTGCATGACTCCAGTAAATTATTTATTTCTATGAACTTTGATGCCTTAGAGTTTGCTTTGAGAGACCTAGGATCCCATCCTCATTGTCAATGAACTTCGATGCCTGAGAGCTTGCTTCAAGAGACCTAGGATCCAGACATCAGAGCGACCTGGCACCAGACCACTAGACGGGAGGTAAGCAGGTTGAGATGCAGAATCATGAAACTGAAATCCTAGCCAAGTGATATAAAGAATCGGTTGTGCACATATAATCCTTTGGCCATAAACACATATAATCCCTTACCTGTTTTCCCTTACCCTCTATGTCTCTTAGACATGAATCGTTGACCAAGTCTGGGTCAACAATGAATCCAGCCACACCTCGACTCCTCTCTGAGAAGGAGTTTAGAAAGTGAGGGGGTCCATTCTGAACCTTGTGACTCAACGGGAGGGCTTCCTTCTACCCTTTTGCATCTCTTGCCCCCATATAAATAGCTCTAAAACAACTCTTACCTGATTCTGCTTGGCATATTTCCTCCATGCAGTAAATAAATAGAGTGAACCTTGCCATCAAACTGTTGAGACACATTTTTTTTTAAGTAATCTAAACACTGCTCTGCAGCAAGCAGGACTGTAAACCACTTATCCGTGACACCTATCTAGGAAGAAATGCATCAGGCACTATGGAAGCCCCTCAGGCATAACTTTTTTGGCCCCAGCGTCATGTGAATGTGGCAGAATTTGCCAGTTCTCCCCCAGAGAACCCAGACAGAGAATTCTTCAAAGGAAGTACTATAATACCTTAACTAGGTTTATTTGTAAAGCCTTCTAATAAGGGAGAAATTGTCAGCAATCTTAATTCATCTGACAAAAATGACACACTCCAAAGAGTATCATATAAGTAAGACAGCATGGATCTTTTGGATTAGACTTAAAACCAAGCTTTTGACTTCATGTGAACATCAAGAGTTCCTGGTCCTTGGTCCTAAATGTCTTGCAGGGATGCAAAGTGATCCCTCAAAGCATACACAACTACACAGTTTATGAAAATCAGTCAGCTTTATTCCAGATAAATTCTGTGAAAAAAAAGAAAAAACAAAACAAACCCACAACCAATACCCAAACAAAACCAAACCAACCTTTGCTGAAAGTTATTTTTTATAAGGGATTTATTTAAATATGAAACAATTATTTAAAAAATATATTGATAGTACTCATGCTATGTGTTTTCTACATACAGATTTTTCTAAACTGCTTTTCTGTGCTTTGTCAAACTTTAGTTTTTAAATACACATTATTTCAAGAAGTTTGTAGAAATAATCCATTTGGCTGAATATTATTAACAAACATATAAGATCAGCAAATGGCTTCATCAAGTTCACCATGATTTCTTTACATGATGCAGACAACTGTATGAATGGGAGAAGTCAACAGACATGGCACAGTTAGTTCCTAAGACAGGCTCCACATGTGCCTGGGAGTGAAAAATATTCCACGGGACAGAAGGCTTCACTCAGCTCTATCCAATCATCCTTTCTGTGTAACCACTGAAGCCCATATCAGCTGCTCAAGGTACAGTCTAATTCTGAAGCTTTAACTATGTCATGAGAGAGGTAGCAAAGGAAAAGGAGCTATAGCCACCTCCTAAACTCATGCTCCATCTCTTTTTCCTTTTAACCCAAGCAGAATTTGGCACAGCAGCACATCTATCTCATACCTTCAACAGGAAGAGAATCTATAACTTAAATATTTTTTTCTAGCTATCATTGGCTCTGACTTCCATAGTCAATCCTCTAGGAGAAAATTATCTAATTGATGAAAAATTAGATAATTCATAAGTCCATACGGGCTTCATTAACACAACTTAAGCACTTTGCAAATGGCAAAACACTCCTCCATGGATCTACATAGTGCATTTTAGGTGATTCCACAATTAATAATTCATCAAGACTGAAAGTGGAAACACTCCATGACTTAAGGTGTTTGACACCTTCGAACTCAGGTCAGATGTAATGTAAATTCCCCTGCTCCATATCTAATAGTATCTTTATTAATGCCAGCAGGAATTGTGGAATAATTACTGAGGGAGCAAATTATTGAAACTAATTATCAAGGATACACTTATTGAAAACAAAGTTATATCCACATCTTCAGCATATAAGGCAGCTGCATGACAGGGAAGGAATCTGCTCTGTATGGTTTCAACCTCCCACCTGGCCTGCATTCTTAGATGGCTGTGCATGGGGAAGCCCAGTGGACCAGTAATTAAGATGTAAGGGGGAGTGGAATGGTGTGAAGATACCACAGCCAGGCCTTGTTCATAATTGTCCTGCAAAACATCCCCTCTGCCTTTGCTTTTCACAAAAGGCTTCACTTTTCAAGGGTCATGACTGTTAAAAAATTAATTTGAGACTTGGGGGATGAATAGCTATGTATTGTTTTACCCCTGGTAAGTTCAGATGTTATTGGCTTTCTGTTTCTGTAGAATATATTTTTTTTAAATGGGTGGCTGAAAAATATCTTTAAGTATGCACTGAGGCTTCCAATCCAAATAAGGCATGCCATTTGTGCTTTCAAAGTATTAAGACTTTCCACAGATTATTTTAAAATAAAAAGCAATTGCGCAAAGTGGCTATTTCCTCTCAAAATTTTTCACTGTTTTTTTTCTGCATGACAGTGCATTGAGACCTGTTGCATTTCTTTGCTGTCTGTTCTCTTTGATCCTAGTGACACTTCTCAGTTTTCAAAAAAATGTTTCAAAATACACTGTTGTAGTTGGAAATGCTGACCTAACTTCAGCAAAATTTACCCAGAGGGATCTTCGGTGTATTACAGACAACACCTTGGACTCCTTCATGGTGTCTGAGGAAAGTTCAGTTTGCAGCTTATCCCTACTTACTGGTTGTACGGTTTCCTACGACAACTCTCAACAATATGTCAAATACACTGAAAGATGGAAGTATGAGTGAAGAAAACATGAGGTGTCAACTGTCTACATAAGATCTCCTATAATTGTCATTTGAATTCTTCTTGAAAATATGATTGCATGTTTGAGCTTAGAACTAACAAAATGGCAAATATTCTAAACCATATATGTACAAATCATCCCATAAAAGAAACTTCACGGACACTGCTCACAAATTTAAACAAGCATATACACATGGTACCAAAATGCACAATAGAAAAAGTTCATTATTCAACTGAATTACTAGGAAAACCAAGAATAAAGAGAATAAGTGCTCCATCAATGCCTAAAGATGACAACAAAAAATCACTTTCTGTTAATAATAGACTCCTAAAAGGAATAACACATTTCAGAAAACTGTATTATTGAAAATACCTAACAAAATTAATGATTGTGAATTAATGGATGCAACAACAACAAAAACACACCACACCCCACAGAATCTGATTTAGTGTTAAGTATCACATATCCCAATTTATAGAGGCAATATTTACAGTTACTGAAGTATTAACACACTATCTTCTAATGTCATAAATATTTTGGATGGGTTGAACACAATGGATATATTCTTTTAGAAAATGAAAGCTCCTTCCTTAAGCAAGAGAGTTCTTTTTTTTTTCTTCATTTTACTATGCTTTTAAAAAATTCTTATGTATGTGTTTAAAAAAATTACGTTACAAGTTGCATGTTTTTTAATATAAATTACATAAAGATTATATTCCTCTTCTAAGAACACACTTGACAGATATATTAGAAGAGTGCTCACTTGTCCATGAGGATGGTATTTATATAATCTAATTTCAAACACGCATCTCACGTTGTCTGAATCACTCCTTGCAGTTCTCACTAAATAAACATCAGGAAGTAGGTAATTCACATGCCCTAAACTAAAACTTCCTTAGGTCCACAAGGGAAATTGTGATATTACTCTCTTAAATGTTAGGCTATTTTTAGTTTTGGCTCTCATCCATTCCTCCAGCCATTAAAATTAGCTCTATCAGTTGCAGAGTTGTTTAAATTTAAAGAGATAAGCAACACATACACCATGACCATTCTTCTAATAGCAGGTACAAGTCCTCTCCACCTCTCTTTCTATTACTAGAGATATCTTATGAAAATGTTACAGTATGAGCTGTATTATGCTGTGTATGACACAATACTGGTTTAAAACCATGTAATGGTTTACTACATATTACAGAGATTCCCTACAGAATTTTCAGAAACTGTCACAATCAGGAAAATCAGAAACATTAAAAAAAATACACAAATACAAGGTAAGATTTTTCTTTCAAATTAATAGTTTCCTAGCAAGAACTTTTATTTTGAAGGATAGCCTAGTTGAGCTAAATCCCAGCAGTTCAGACAAAAGTGCAGTAGTGTGGGAAGCAGTAAGAATTAGGGAGGGAGGGGAGAACAATCTCTCTCTGTGTGCTTCTTCCTGAGACCACCAGGCTCTTGCTGATGGAGCACAAGAGGCAGATGAACAACACAGCAAGGACCTTCACAACATCAAACAAATATTGGTTGAGGTGAAATCAAGACCTACTTCTAAGTTGCTATATTAACCAGTTATTTGCTTTCACTGACAGAGGGAACATATCACCTTTGAGTTTCTTCTCCAAGTATACCTCAATAATCTTTTCTCAACAGAGTAACTGAATTTACCAGAGTTCCTCCAGTGTGCCCTAAAATGTCACAGTTCATTATAGTACTGTGCAATGTGAAGACAGTTATTGCCTTTTATGTTACAGAGAAACCTTTTAAAAAAGCCTAGCTTTATCAGTCTTCATTCTAGGAGGTTTTCAAAACCCAACTGGATATATCTTAGAGCAGCCTGGTCTGATCTCATAGCTGACCTTCTCTGAACAGGATCTTGGATTAGAGACTTCCTGAGTTTCCTCACAACATGAGATTATCCTATCATCAGGCTAAATAGCATTCAAAACCATGAATTATTAAAAACAAAACCAAAACACACCCCCCGAACTACTTGGTAGAGAAGCTATGCTTAACACTATAAAGTACATCCAAATACTAGGATTTCAGTATAAATTCAAATTACAAGATGCCACAAAAATTATTAACTCAAAACTTTTCTTTAAAGCCAACGTAAAAGTTCAGCATGATTCACGTGTCTTTACTGTAACATATCTAAAATATTTAAGCTTGTAGAAGTGAGTAATTGTAACACACAAAGTGAAAAAATCTACTAAACAGATTTCTGCATACAAATTTTAATGAAAACTCAGTGAAGAAACATGAGCTAGCAGCAAGATCTTTTTTCTTTGTTATTACATGCAGCATTATTTATTAAATAGTAAACCATCTAGATGATAAAATATCTAATATATAAACATCATAAGTCCATTTTCACTAAGGTAATGAGTCAAAATTTCATAATAAAAACTTGTTTGAATACAAAAATAGGATTTTTAATGAACAAGCAACAAAAACACACATATATGTCGTCATGCTGGTGTGACTGAAATCAAGTTAATTTTCTTCATGTAGTTAGAAACTCTTCTTTTTCATAGCTAGTACAGTTGTTGTTTGGATTTAGTTTGAGAACAAGAAGATAACACCCAGGCATAGAATTAATGTTTTCCTTCATGTAACTTTCCTGTGTTTTTGAGTTGGAATGAAGGGAATGTAAGAACTTACTGATATCTTAGCTGTTGTTGGGGAAACCAAGGTCTTTCTGGGCTTGCTTTCTGCAGGTGCGAGGCAGCTAGG
>VWYH01006162.1:0-14221 GCA_013399365.1 Pampusana beccarii | reverse complement strand
GTTTTCTGAATTTAAGCGTAGGTGGAGTAGCTTCTAAAGAGGCATTAATCAAGCAATTTATTTGTCATCTGAATGGGTGTATTTGATATGGAAGCCCACCCCAAGTGAGGTGATGAGGTCGCTGTGTGCCACCCAGTGCAGGTGGACCTTGCGTGGTCTGGAGCGGCAGCAGCTGCTCCTCAGTGTCGCTCTCCTCCTCAGCTCTGACCGGCTTCCTCTTGGTTTGCCTTGGTCTTTTTAACTTCTAGGTCACTGATTTCACCGCCCTTGTCTTGCCACATGGTTTGTTTTTTTTATCAGGCAATTAATTAATCTCCTGTGTCTGATCTCCTTCCAAGTCTGACTGCGCTCGTTCCTTGGTCCTGGTCAGGAATTGTTCCCCTTTCTGAAAGATTCTGCTCTTTGAACTTCCAAAGTTCTTTCTCTCTTTGACTCTATTTAGTCNAGTCTGGTTTGGACATCAAGTTTTCTTTAATTATTTCTTGGTTTAGACCACAAAATCCGGGTTCTCTGTGCTAATATAGAGCCCTTCCCTTCCCTGTCCTCTAGATAGGCTAAAATGGAACCAAACAATCCAAACCCCAGACGTAACAGATTTACATCACACTCTCTGAAGTGCGCAGAATTAAACAGAGTGAAGACAAAAGTTCATTTGGGGACACTATTTACCTTGGGAACAGCGGGGTTAACCTGCGCTAGAGCTTTATATCCCTGAAGGCAACTTTTACTTGCATCCCCCTGACCTAAGCACAGACACCACACGTGCCAGCACCAGCCCTGGTGCCCGAGCATCCTCGCTCAGGAGTCGCCCTGTGCCGGGGCGCAGCCCTCAGCAGGGGTTTCATGGTTGTCCTTGAAATCCCAGTGGCGGGCGAGTGGCCCCTTGGGCTGGGCAGGAAAAGCAGCTCACAGGGGACAGCTGCAAGATCCCAACCCACCGCCTGTCCTGTGATTTCATTCATGGGAGGACTATATGGTCACGGGCTTCATCCTTCTGTCTGTGGTGAAGTTGAATAAAATAGGTATTTTGTGTTGAAAAACCACATCACAAAATACGCTGCAGATTTCTTGTGCACTTGTGCATCTGATCAAAAGCCTCTAAAGGAGTTTTCACCAGCTGTCCCCAAGCCGGCAGAGGTGGGAGCTTGGGCTCTCAGGCTGACAGCACGAAGGGGCACCCTGGAGAGGTTTACGAGGTCCATCTCAAGGTGGTTGCCAGTTTTTTCAATCTTTTTTCTCATGTAAACCTCATTTTTCTCATCTTGTTGACATAATCTTGATATTGAATGCCCTATACTGGTTTTGATTCATGATGCAATTCTTTTAAACTTCCATTCTGTTATATATGGATACATATGCATACATATGGCTTCTGTTGGGGTCCCCACCAGACAAAAGTCGTTTGAGTTGCCATGGTGTTTATCTATCTACACCAGNAAAAAAAAAAAAAAAAAAAAAAAAAAAAAAAAAAAAAAAAAAAAAAAAAAAGTTCTAATATAAATCAATAAAAATATGAGAATGGTCATCAAATCACACAAAGATTTTGTTCCCTTTCCTCTAGGTGAAATTTCCATTTCATGAAGTTATAGAAATCCACTGTGCTTTTCCATGGCTTGCCATAGAGTTGAATCAACCCCTTAAGAATCTGAATGCAGTTCACTGCTGACAGTCAGTGACAGCAATGGTATGGAAGAGTAGAAACTATAGAAAATAAGTCATTGGGAGTAAGGTAATTGGAAAATTACAGTCAACATACATGCGCCACACACGGTGAGTTATAATTAAAAAGTTATAACCACAGACAGAATTTAAGCCAAAATCCAAAAGCAAGAGCAGAGCTTCACCACCAGACCACTCCAGAAGAGCAAAGGACAGCTCATCAGTTTATCTGATGATGGCAACAACCTACAGAAGCTGAGATGCCCCAGGTTTATTATAGTAGCAGGAAGGGTAGCTTAAGAATAAGATTTTTTCCTCTGACAGTGGTCTTAAAGCTTGATGTTGCATTTGTGTGTTAAGCTCTGTTGGACTGAGACTTCCAAAAAAGTACAAAACAAAACTTCTGATATTCTCAATACTGTGTGTGTTTTGTGCCCACAACACAAAATTAGCAAGCATAATGGTACAAAAAAAGTAAAAAAAAAAAAAAAAAAAAAAAAAAAAAGAAAAAAGAAAAATCCATTTCTGTACCTTCAGACTGCTAACACACATATCTCGGAGGTCATATATCTGAAGAGTCATTGCTAAAGAGAAAAAAGAGAACATGAACAAGAAATTAGAGGTAGGGCCCTTTGAATGGGCATCTTTGATTTATGGTGGTCCTGAAAGTGTGAATCTGTTTTTCTTGAACCCCTCCTCATCTGCAGGTTCTTCTGCCCCTGCTGCTCCACCAAAGACCTGACCCAAGCATTGGCCAAACCACACTGCAGCAGACACAGCAAGGCAGGAACCTCTCAAAATTATGAGTGGAAACCAACTCACTCTTTGTGATTCTCATGGTTTTAATGGTCCCCATTTTAGTCAAACTTACGGAAAGATCAATGATGAATAATCAAATTAGGGAAATCAGGGGACCTTTATGACATCATCTGGCCCCTCTGAAGAAGAAGATGCACCATCGCTGTGTGACTGGGAAGGCAGGGGTCCCACTGCCCGCTCTGGCCCTGAGCCACTGGACAACTCCCCAGAAGCCACTCCACTGGTGTCCCAGGGGTGAAGCTGCTAAGGGCCCTGGGGACCGCGGTGACTCACAGTCAGGAGGGGGTGTTGTCAGCGACATCACGGCGCTGTGACTCCATCAGCAGAACGAGGTCACACTGGAGCACGTCACAGCAGCTCCTGCACCAGCCAGGGCTGGCAGTCAGTTCATCGTACAAACAGCTCTTTTCTGAACAGTTGTTTTATTCCTTTGCCCGCTGTGGGTTCACTGCGTGTGTTCAAGCTCCAAGACTAACGGCCTGTGGCAGCCAGACAGTCCACACAACGCTCTTCCTCTGCTCTGACTGGATTAGCATATGCCTCCATCAAGAATAATTGAGCATAAAAAAATTAAAGGTGGTTTCCATGACGACTTGAATGCATGATTTTGAAATTTGCCTTCTGCGAGCACTGTTTTCCAGCAGAATGAGATTACTGAAATACCTCGTAGGAAAAGTGGATTAAACAGGCACAATATTTGGGGTGTTTGTATGGTGGGGTGATCTCTGCACCATGATTAGACAACTCTCAGCACAAGCCTGGCCTGTGAACAGGATCCACATTGCTACCACAGCTTCAATGAACACATCAGAAAATTAATATATGCTAAGAAACTTGTTTAATGTGAAAATAAAACATTGCCATTTATTTAGCTCCTCTTCACAGAATTCGGTTTGCATACTTGCTCTGAGGTCTCTGTCATCATCAGGAATTAACGAAGAAACTAGCCTAAACTGGCAGCAGCTTTCTCTGGCGCTGCTCCCACACCTGTTTTCTGCATATATATATTGTGGGGCTGACAATCTACAGCCATATCCAACACAGAAACTGTAATTTGAAATTAAAAGAAAAAAAAAAAAGGTTAAGATATTCAGTTTCTTCAGTGTCATTTTCTGAAACAGAGTAACCTAAAATATACTTTCTAGTAGATGTCAAGAATGCCCAAAGACACTTTTCTCCTGCTAAGTCAATGTGTTTCTTTGGACACAGCTACAATCTTCATCTTAATAAAATGAAAACAAAGTGAGAAAAACATGAGATTATATCTGCATGAATGCAAAAAGTATTTCATTGAAAATTTGGCAAAAATGTAAAATGTTTGTGTTTCAGTGTTTACAGCTATGTTCCCCTGACCACTGGGATTTTGGAAGGACTTCAGAACACTTACAGATTTGTGTTTCTCCTCACTAGTTTAATTTGCCCTCAGTGAAATGAACAAGACCCTTCATTGATTTCAGCCATACCTCTCAGGATCCAGTTCAGAGATTTTCAGGTGCAGTCTGTAGATTCTAGAGATTTTCCTTTCAGTAAGTAGATGCAATTTCAGTTGGGATTTTTCTCTCCTGGTTAGTTTATTTTAATCACAGGAATGCTTTTTTTTTTTTTTTTTTTTTTTNTTTTTTTTTTTTTAATTCCTCCCTGGAAATTATTTTCCTTCCACAAAGCTTCTAGAGGTACATAAAAGAAAAAAAAAAAAAAAAAACAAAAAAAACTAATCAGCATGGTCTCGTTTCTTGGCCTACCATGTGGTGCAGTTTGCTTATCAGTGTAAAATGAAATCTTCCAATTTCCTTAATTTTCTGGAACTTCCAGAATTCCAGTCACATTTATTTACACACTAAAAATTATATTTATTGCATGGAAGCAGAACATATTAAAGGACAGAATGTCTCACAAAATAAACACGACTATCTACATTTCCATTTCAGCCCCCCCATTCACAATGAAAGTGTTTGTCTAGTGCTGACTGTGAACAGCTCATGGCGACCACATCTGAAACTCTAATATAGATAAATAGTAACCAAATGTCTCTTAAAAACTACTTAAAATCTTACTTTTAACTCTTCTGTAAACAAGTTAGTTAGATCACCACAATGACTTGTCACTATTTGCCCATTTTTAGCAACTGCATAGTTTAAGAACTAATTAGTTGCATTGCCTTCTCACATAGACAGCCATTGCCCTTTGTGGTGAAATATTATACACTGAAAGTTGCTTTTTTTCTGGGTTTTCTCAGGAAAATAAAAACTGATCCATATTTACTATGCAAGAAATTTTTCTTTTAATGAGCCCTGCCTTTATATTCTGGCTAAGAATTTCATACTATTTAGTATGAAATCACAAGCACAATTTTTAATGGCATTATTTCAAAAACTGCATGTTTTCCATAGCTCCTTAATACATTAAATTTTTATTTCTGGGTGACATCTGATTGCTCTCTGAAAGAGAAAACAGCAATATATCACTTGGCATTTTCAGCGGCTCATAGGTCTCAATCTGAGCTGTCACAATGGTTAAGGTTTGTTTGAGAAGGTAAAAAGAAATACTGATCCAAACTGGACAGGCCAAGGTACCTGTGGGTGCTTATGTACACGGATATTTTCCTGCTACTCCTTTGTATTCCTCTCTGCGTGACTGTTTGTAAGATACGTTTGAATTAAATTTTCACCTTGGTGTTTTTTTGGCCTGTTGTAAACCTCCCTTACCACTCCCAAAGGTAACAGCCCCATCATGGTCCTTCCTGATGTCCTGCAGCAGCTTCCAGAAATCTCAGAGCCTTTTTGCAGAAATCTATGTCTACCTTGGCCCTTGTTGAAAATCCATTATCCAACATCATGGTAAAAAAAAAATCCAAACAAACAAAAAAAACCCCACCCAACAAACAAACAATTTGAAGACGTGTCAGTGGACACACTTGTGACATAGACTGCCCTGTCAAGGAACTGCTAGGATGGAAAGAGGACAGAGATGCACAAGGAGCAAAAGGCCAGAATTGCAGCTTTTTTCTATGTTAAATCTCCTGTGCCGTAGTTTGGCCATGAAGTAGGAACAATCTCATTTACTCGACAATCTTCTAATTAGTCTATTAAAAATACCTCTGGTTTATCATTCTTTCACACTAGCTACCTTGCCTAACATTTAGGGTTTCTAATGTCACAGGGCCATAAACCCTCATCCATGACCCCAGAGCTCTGGCAAACCATCCCCTGATTCACAGGCTGATCAGCAACATTATTTCACAGTCACTGCTATACAAATGGACATTTTCATTAAAGAAACTAGCTAAAAGCAGGGAAAAAAACCTGCTGTATGATATTGTTCACCATTGTTTCTGTCTGACTGGGCTGCATTTAGCAAGATACTTACGTCATCTGAAGAAAGAACAGATGAGAAGGATTCACAACAATTGGAGATAAAGCAACCATGTAACTCCACTATTCATTTAGCTTTATTGCTGCCAGCACAGAACAGCACAATACTGCTGTGTAACAATCTCAAAACAGATGAAAGAGGCACTCTAAAAATCATTTATGACTTCCTGCAAAACATAGCCCTGGCTCATGCCAAAAAAGCATCTCCCACTGAATTTAACCAGATGGGAGTTGCAGTGTCTGCAAGTCCTTGTAGAAATGTATAAAGAAACACCTGTGTGTCCTACACATGAGAGAGGTCAAAGCACTGACACAGAATGTGTGTTTGCGGCCCTTTTGAAGACAGAGAGCACTGCCTCTGAAAACTGTTATCCGTCACACTGCAGGGTTTTTTGTGCTGTTTTCTTTTTCCCACCGTGGGCCTTAACAATGTGTTGTTGTACATTGTGTCACCTGCAGCTCCTGTGTGGGCTTTGCTGCCTGGTGCTTGAGAGTGAACACCCAGAGGAAGCTGCAGCAGAGATGTGGGGAGGAGCAGGGCAGAGGGATCATGGAGGGTGAAATCCTGATCAGCCTCCCAGAGCCGCCTGCATCAGACAATACTAAGGTGTTAGAACAAAGAAATGTATTTCTTTGTTTGTCTTGCTTGTCATAGAAATACTGACATTGAACCTCTTGTTGCTATTCCACTCTGTCCTCAGAGAGGTTTAACATCGACACATTAATGTCAGCACAAATTCTCAAGGCTTGCACAGTACCCAGGCTGCACAGGAGAGAGGAGGCCGGGCTGTTCACTAACACCATGGAGTCTCTGTTCTTGTGTTTGTACCTGTTCTTCCTAATGAGTTTGAAACTTGTTGAGTCAAATGTGACTGAATGATGGGGCTTTCACACAGGTTCAGCTCCCTAAATTGTTGAGAAAGCAGAGGTCAGGCAGAGGAAAAAAGCTTCATTAGTGCTCCCTCACAGGCAAGCTCACAGCTCATCTGTTGTCAAACTCCCTCAGTCACAGGGCACAGATGCACAGGAAACCTTGCTTCATTAATTTAACTTCACATGGAACAACCTGCTTCACCATACACTCGCAATGAAAAGAAAAAAATAAAATAAGTGTTGCTTAGTCCAGTCAAACACTGGAATATCTTTGAAGTTCTTTCAATAGAAGCTCAATTTCTCTACAGCTCTGCACAGTCATTTACATGAGAAAGAAATAAGCATCTCTAAATTGTGACTTTTGGAAGAGCCTGTTCTACAGTTTCCCAGCTATTATCCTTTGAAGAGTCCAAACATAGGGAGATTTTTTTAAAAAAGGTCATTCTGCCTCCCCAGGCCTTGGCTGAAACTGAAGCCAGGCTTTGTACCAACATAAACTGATGTGAATTTTCTGCTGCAAGACATCAGAGGTCATTATGGCAACTGGAATTCCTCAGAGGTTCCACGTTTTGCTTCTCAGCTAGATGTCAGGGTGGTGTCCCCGTGGCACTCATTCCTAGGACTGCTCAGAAAAATACTCATTAAGACCATTTTCTAGAAAAAGCCAATCTACCCAAAGCAAAACATGTTGGTTTTCTTACTCTGGATTTTTGGGAAGGGAAGACTTTCACTGGTCCCCAAAATGCTTTATCTTAACACTTTCTGGACAAAATACTGTTATATCTTACATTTTGATTCATCGTTAATTTTTAAACAGCANAAAAAAAAAAAAAAAAAAGGAGCAATGGAGCAATCTCATGATTTTTTTTTCTCATTACTGGTGAATTTGAAAATAGTAGATGTTAAGGTCTTCAATCCAGAACTCAACCAAAATACAAAGGTTGAAGAATTTAACATGCAGAATTTGTACCCCATAAACTCTTATTTCCGTCCTCCCCAGCAGCCAATCTTAGCCTTCTGGTGTTTGGATAACAACTGCATGAGGTCCAGCAAACTTTGTCTCTACCTGCCTTTATAATCTTCCCTCTCAAAGTGCTGTTGTGCCACCATGAATCACCATGGATGTATGGGAGAGACAGAATGTTTTCTCCAATCTTAACTGTCATTCTCAACAGACTTTGTCTTATCTAACCAGCTATCTTTGTGCCTCATGGCCTACAATTCCCAAAAAATTCTTAAACAGAGACAAAAAAAATTATCAGTTTTGTTGACAAAAATTTCATACCTTTTGAAATATTACTTTAGACTATTTCTTTCCCTAGAATTCATAAGACCCAAGTACTTCCATATCTTAGTCTAATTTTATCAACACAGAGATCGAACTCCCATTCACAGAGAGACTCTGTGCAAGACATTTGATCACTGGGTGTGCAACTAAATGGTTATAGCGTATGGTTTGCTTCCTGCAGTTTTCCTGCCTTGGTATCAAACAATGCTGGAAGGATTAGATTGTAAAATTTTTATGATTCTTTCAAAAATCAATAATAGTGTTAGCTCCTGATCCATTCCTGTTGTGTTTAGAGGCCACCGTAAAACAAGTTTATTGCCATGAAGTACACATGTTGTTACGAACATCAGACAAAGACCTACCAAAATTCAGATAGATGGGTGGGATCAAGGTTTGCATCCTGAGCAAACTCCATTGCTTTCAACACCTCCATTGTCTGGAAGAGAATTCAGGAACAGTTCTCCTTTTTCTTATACTGATCATTATTCTGAACCAGGCCCAAGTGACAGAACGTGTCTGTTTAGCTAACTTACAACAGTTGAGAAATACTAAATCTTAGGAGCAGATGCTCACAGAGGATTGTGCTTTTCAGATACCTTATAGCATAAAAACAAATTAGTAAAAGATGTGATAATTTGAGGTTGACAGATTCTTTTGTAAGACTCCAAAGAAGCGTAAGGAGCATGGTTTTAAAGAGTATAGTAAAAGTACGCTGCATTTTTATTTCTTCCCTTAGTTTCACCAGAATGGTTCAACTAATACACCACTGAATGCTCTCACCTTAGACAGTCCCTTTATTAGAAAAGCCTACAGTCAACGCTTGCACTCTCAGGTGCAGAATCTTACTGTAATAGCTATATCTGCATTCTCAGCATAAGGCACATTTGTTTCTAATCAAAATCTGAACAGAGTTATCACAGATAACAGAAAACCACGTGGATAGTGGCAGCATAGTTGTCATGTCGAGAGGACGAGAACAGTGTGCTTTGAAGTCATATGTAACCTAAGGTTCATAGGGCACTTTTAGATAAGCAGATCCTGGTATTTTCCCTATCCTGAAGCTTAGCTCCATGACACCCATAGATTCTTGGATAGTAGAGATGGAAGAGATCGATAATGGGCCACTTAAATGCTGTAGGCCTCCAACAACATTTGAACTTCTCTTTTAAGTCTTCTCTTTTAAGGGCTCTTTTAGAGCCCTTCTACCCTCAAAACAAACAAAGCAACTCACCAAGACAATTTCTGTCTGTGTGTTTGGATGCGTAGGGTTGAACCAGGTCCAACCAGAAGAAACAGGCAACATGGCCAGGGACAGAACTGGAAATAATGCTACATCATGTAGCCAGAGCCCAGAAAAGGAAAAAGAAGCAAGACTGAAAACAAGCACCCCTACAGCATAGATCATCCAAGGACTGGGCTTAAACGCAGCTTTTGTGCTGATGCATGAGAAGTGGGGCTGGGGGACATGTACAGAGGTCCCAGCTAAGGCTTGTTGGAGCAGCCAAGGACAACTGGAGTCATTTGAGGCCTAACACAGACCTGTAAAGGTCATCCTTCCTCTTCTCCATGTTTTATTTATGTAAACAGCAAACCTCTTACGGCCTTTTAAAACAGTAGATAATGTCCACACAATAGTCAGTCTTGGCTGTCTGAAATAGGATTAGATACTAGCTGTGAAATAAAAATAAACTCATAAGGGGGAAAGAAATGACCTGACAAAATCCTTGGATTTCTTTATATTTAAGCTAGCTTCTATCCCAGAAAAAAAGCCCATCTCATTAATTACTTCACTGCGATGTTCCAATATCAGTGAAGATTTGGTGGAGAGTTGACTGGGGATTTTGGAGATAAAATAGAGAGAAAACATTGCTAAAAAATGTGTGTTTAAAAAAAGAAATAAACAAACAAAACAAATAAAAAACCAGTACGGACTTGTTCTGAATTGCTGAGATAATACCATTTTCCACACAAATACACTTACTAAATAAGAACCTGTTATAAATTGACTTGAGCGCTACTGAGGCCCCCAGATAAAAAAAATAATCCAGGGTATGATTGCTAATTAAATTAACTCAACTAAGAAAGCAGAAGGAAAATCTGGGTTATTTGGCTGTGCTCCTAACAGATTTATGAGAATTGTAAACAGTAATTGCAGATGAAGAGTCTTCGCACTCTGATTTATCAATTCCTACAGTCAGCTCACACTGCAGGTGTTATAAACAGCAGATTATTATGGAAAATCATATCAATTAACACCCATTTTAGGATGCAAGAAAAGGCTGATTGTTGTCACAATGTTGCAAGTTGAAATCCAGGGCTGCTGGGGAGGACCGATCACTTTTTGTAGTATTTTTCTCGTTTAACCACACTGACTCAGAAAATTTATTGTAATAAACAGGTACAACACGTCAAAGCCTGCTTTAATGTGTTTGTTTAAAGAAAAATGTTAGAGAAGAAGAGCAGGATAGACCTTGTGGGACAAAATAGCTGTAAATATCTGCTTCTTTTTCCTATTGTCTGGGGCCAGATGGACTCAGAACTGGCTGAGCGTGTGCTTCACCCCCCACTGCTCTGGGACACAAAAAATAGCAAAACAGACAACTGATGCTGCACTCATAGACTTATTGTCAAGACAAAAGGAGATCCTATGTCTGAGCCAGGATGACAACCATCGCTTGTGGCACAGCTCATGGGAACTCCTTTCTGATTTATCTGAGCTGGGATCCTAGTCCGGACTGTTGAAGAATGTGTGGAAGTTTCAGGTGAATGTTTCGTATCTTATCACTGCCCGTGTCACATTTTCAAACCATTTCTGCTCCCAAAACTTGAAAAATTCACTTGCTGGATGATGTATCTCTCTGTTTGTTTCCATCAAGAAAATTTCTGGTTTGATTCTCCACTCCATTACCTCCTATCTACCTGAACGTAACTGTGCTGGAACTGCTCGTGAGAAACATTGATACAATGGAGAAGAGAAACGGGCTTGTGGTGCTTTGTGATGTAAGAAGTGTTGCCATTCAGAAAACGTCAATAATTCAATTGTGTTTCACCCAAGAGAGAAAAATTGTTGTCAGCAGAGAGGGAGGAAAAGAATTCTTGATGATTCTTCAAATTCTTTCATGGCAATACAAAATGAAGCAGCAGCCCAGCAGCCACCAAATTGCGAAATTCTCAAAGTCACTCAAAGTCTTTATCTTTTGCAAGACGAAATAATACTCCCTCTTTGGCCATGGCAGTACGAGGGAGCAGCTGTGTCTCTGCTCCATTTCTGAGACTGCAGCAGTCTGTCTTCTAAGTCTTCTAAGTCTTCTAAGACTAAGCAGTCTGTCTTCTGCAGACTGTCCGTGTCTTCTAAAACAGAGCTGAGCCTCACCTCATGCAAACTCATAATGCAGAAATGAGTGCCTGACCTCAGGCTGTGTTCTAGCACAGTCAGGATTTGATTTGATTTGTTTGGAGAATGCTTTAAGCCCAGAAAGCTGTTTGTGATAACTATCCTAAACCAAAGCTATACCCCAAAGGAAAGTGAGGTTTAATTTGTTTATCAGGCCACAAACAGAGATGACAAATGCCCCTCTTTTTCCGCATACCCAGGGACCCAGTTAAACTGTGTATCACTGGGCATTTGCATGACATATTTAAGTTATCAGACTTGAAGTAATTATTTTTGCAAATAAAGAGCCCAAAACATGACTGTGCAGACACCAGTGTAAGGAAAGAAGGACAATTGGCATCAGAATTTGCATAAAACCCAGAAACTCTCTGCAACAAGAGCCCTGTTAAATACTCATATTCAGAAGACTAGGGGAAAAGTCTGTCTTTCAGACAAATTTCATGACTTTACACTCTCATTTTAAAGAGTGTGTTTTCCGAAGTAAATTGCGTTTTAAGCAGCCATTTCCATAAGAACTGCTACAGGAACAAAGCTCTCCCTCAAACCCGTCTTGGGAAGCAGTGTAGGTCCCGTCAGCAACTACCTATAGCATGTATGGATCTGAAATATCCACCATATATCCAGCCAGGTTTTCTGTTAACTGTCTTGACTCCACAGAAGACACTGTCCATCCAGGGCACATGCTGTGGTGCATAGTTATGTACACTTAAGGGTGTACATTATTTAGCATTGTATATTCTCAGTGCTGGAGGAAAAGGCCTTTAGGTTTCTCATCTGATCTACTCAGTGACATCTCTCTCAGACTGCTGATCAGCAGTTGGACTTGGTTGCCGTAGTACTAAAGCGTTCTGAAGTGTGAATTCTGGGGCATTTAGTTCTGTTGGTGGCTCCCCAGCGGATTTGCAGTACTGTCTCACCTCTCTTACCCTCTCCATCGCTGGATGCTGCAGTGGCAGAGGCTCCAGTGCAGATCCGTGCTCACCCGCACCAGGTCCTTGATGCAATGGAAGGAAGACAGAAAGCCCTGGTGAGATGGGCAGACAGACTGCTAGTCAGGGCAAAATATGCTAAATAAGCAGCGTCTCACTTGATGTGACCGAAGGGATGCGCAAACGTCCCTTTTTGTTGCTTTTTTCCCCCAGTTTTTTGTGCGATAAAACCCCAGCAAAGGGGAAGCAACGGGAGCCGGTCCCTGAGGAGCAGAGCTCAGAGCAGGCCCAGCAGCGGGCAGCGCTCAGCTGGGGGCACCAGCCCGGCCAGCACAGTCCCACAGCGCAGGGTGACACACAGCGCGGGCTGGGACAGGTGCAGCTGCTTCCCCGGGCCTGCCCCTGCTGCTCCCACCGCGCTGTCACCTCGGGAGCAGCGGCGCGTTCAGCGCTCACCCCTCACTCCACCTCAGACACGTTTGGTTTTTCAGGGTGGCGAATTGTTGGCACCTGAGCTGTGACCCAGGCTTAGCGAGAAGGAATTGTCAGACTGCTGAGAAACGAACAGAGCAGGCACAGCAGCGGTTTCAGAAAGACAGGGAAGAGGACGTCAAAGCGGCTGATGCTGAGGCTGCAGCACTTCCACAGTGTGACCTAAATTCCCAGAAAAAGCATGAACATAAATAACTTCTGCGGATATTAATTGCCACAGGATCATGATTTACCATGCCTCATCCATACCTTGAAATAACGCTGTATTTTCTGCTGTTAGGCTTCTTACGCCACAAGAGCTTAAGCTACTTGAGGTGTTCAGAAGTAAGACAATTTATCTACAAAACCATTAAAAATTATTTCAGGGAATTAGTAGTTCTGTCCACAGCATTGCACAGGCATTTCAACCATAAGGTAGCCAAGGGCCAACAAATTTAGTTCATTTTACAAGGAAGTGATAAGAAAAAATATACAGAGATGTCGAAAGAATGTGAATAATAATTTCTAGAGGAAATACTGGCACAGCAGGTTTTTAGAATTCAGGGAAAATTTTTGCTTGAAATCAAAACATGACAGTAGTTAACAATTAAATATTTTTTTAATTATTTTTCTCAATGTGCATGTCAGCATCCAAATAAAAATATATTTTGCATATGGGCTGTCCATAGAAGGAAGGGAATTTTAATGGATATGGGAAAACACAACAAACCCTTTGAGTTTACCTTCTTGTGTTCCATTTCTTTCCTAACATCTATGCCCTTCTACCAATAGTCAAACTTTTTGAACGTCGTTTTTGCTGCTGATCTTAACAGCTTAATATCTCACGCTATATTCACTGTCCCATAAGGAAATGCTGTCTAACTTCTCTGCTTCTTTATTTAGCACTTATTCCAACTTTATACCTACTCAGGCTTCTGCATACCGTTACCTCATTGAGATTCTGCTGCACTTCCTACTTTCTCAGGAAACACCAAGTCGCTGTACTTTGTCTGGCTTTTGCAAAGATCCATTATCTCTGGTCCCTCCATCTCTCTCTCATTGCCATGTGCTTTATTTTCCCCCTTGCTGTATGAGCCCTTCCAGAGCTGGGTGTGAAGAACTGCAAACAGTCTCCCAGATGTGGCCTCACCAGCTTGAGCAAAGCCCATTTCCAGATCTCATAGTTGATAAATGCATATATGCATCTCGGAATGCTGTTGATTTTATTTTAACAGATGCTAAGCATTCTGCCAGAGATCTCACACTTTATCCAACACTACCCCTCATTCCTACTTGAAATTTAACAGCATATGGAAACAGTACTGGGTGTGTAATATGGCTCAGTAAAATAAAATAAAAAAAGCAAAATAGCTGGGAAGACTTGTTATATTCCCATTTGGTTTAAAACAAAACAAAA
>VWYH01006161.1:63364-103356 GCA_013399365.1 Pampusana beccarii | reverse complement strand
TACCTTCAGCTTCATACTAGTTTGAAGTAGCTACCTAATCTGTTCCAGACATCTTTTTGTACTAAATGTCTCAATAATGAAAGCTGATGTCCCCATTTCCATTACTGCTCTGAAGATCTAATGCATAATCGATATGATGTACAGTAAAAGAAAACCAATTATTAACCAATATGTTAATGAAAAAAATTAGCTAGAAAGATGGAGGTTGTTGGTTTGTGGGTTTTTTTTCCATTTATTTGGTGTGATTAAACTCTAATGAATCATGTGGGGTATCTTTCAGAGTTTCTCTAGAAAAAAAATGAATGGGGGAGGAGAGAAAAAACAGAATGGCTTGGGAGACTTAATAGCCATTGTCAGTCATTCACAACTCAAATCCAGTCTCATTCATGAGTGAGGAAAAGATTTGATTGTTTTACGTCTGTGAGAAGGAAGGGTATGGTTCACAGTTCAGTTCAAGAAAATATCAGAGAGCGCCCCCCAAATTTGATCCTCTTGTTTTTCTAAATAGTTTGTTGGAAGTTACTATTACAGTCACGGCACTCTTCTTAACAATATTATCATGCAAAGCTCGAAGACTAAGGGAAATGCTGACTAAATAGCTTTTTAAGAGCTTGTCTGTCTCAGAAAGTTACCTGGAATGGCTTTTCCTCGTGTAGTTTCTTCAGAATGGTGTTTTTGTATTAGTTAACGTACGTCTGTTTGGGACTGAAGTTGGAGGAGCCTCAAAACGTTACCTGGAGCAGGATGAGCATCACAAGAGGGGTTTGGAAGTGATGTGCTGGCTGTCCATGGGGGGGTTCATCTTGCAACAACTTTCCTGCACAGCCCAGGAGCTGCCCAGGGCGAAAATAGCCTGTCTGGGAGAGATTTGCTTTTGCTATAGCAACCACAAGCAGGACACAGTTTTCCATGGGTATTCTGAAAGGAGGAAGAACTTTGTTTCTATTTCCATTGAACTAAAAACGGTTTTTCTGCATTTGTGTGTGTGTATGGGGGGCGGTATTCAATATCATTCAGCCGGAGGATGTATCTCTAGCGAAATAACTGGGGTTTTAACCTCATCCTCAGACTAATATCTTGCATGCGATACACCCTATCACCCTAAAGAAGCATCTTTGCAGAGGGAAGTCTTGTAAAATGATTCGTATCTCCAATTTGTGCTTGCACAATTCTTCTGTTGTGTTGTTCTGGCAGCAGTTCCATTTCTTCTGTATCTCAAAGATCTTGAGAAAGTTCTGGCTGCACCATGTTCAGTGCCTTGCCACAGGCAATAATCCTGTTATGGCCTGAAATTCAGAAATGTGTCACACACCAGTCAAACATATCCCAAGATCATGGGAGGTCCTGGTCTGTGTGTGGGATAAAAAAAAATAAAAAATCTCCAATGTGGGATTGTATCATCACATTTTTGTGTTGCAAGAATTCACGCTTGTAATCTTCATGTGTCTTGGCACAAGGCTATATGCAAAGCCAAACCTGTTCTTGACAACTTTAAATTAAAACAAACAAACAAGAATTAAAAAAAAAAATCCCTGGTCTTCACAAACTTACAGGACTAATTAGTAACCTTGATGTAGAGCCTCTTCATCTTTTCTATTGTAACTCTAAAATCAGTTCCCTCCTTGAACCGAAGCAAAAATCCTTCTTGTCGGTGAAAAAGCATGAGCTTTAACAGTGTGAGAAAATTAATTTCTTATTGCCATCTGCCTCTGGGTTGTGAAAAGGAAAGAGGTTGATGCTGTATGGGCTCTGCCTTTGTGATTTAGTCAATCCTGCAGTGATAAAGTCCCACATATGAAGCAGCGACTGTCAGCAGTTCCTCTGTAATAATGCACGTAAAAAAGGGAGTGAACAAAAGAAATACAAAGCTAGAAGGAAAACGTAGGAATTTCAGTTGTAATACTGCTTGCCAGCTTCACAATCAAATTAAATTTTGTCTGTTCTCATGTCCACTGCTGATTTTTTTTTATATCTTTTATAGAGTTTCATAGGAAGTACTGTGTGGAAAATCTTATGCACTCAGAAAACAGGTATTTTACAGGTATTTCTGTGTTAGGGGCTTCCTTCGTGACCTCTGGCTTGTCACCTGGGGCCTCTCCCTGGGCATCCTGACTCAGCTACCATTAACCACAGAACAGATTTCAGCATCAGACTTGTAACACAGGCTTGGTTATTCAGTCAATAGCAAGCCTGGGTATCCATGGTTAACTGGGATATTGTGAGATGTAACTTCCCAGCATCTGCCAGAGGAGTGATATAGTGCAGGTTCCTGTCACGTGCATTTAAAAAGTCCCTGTACATTATATTACGTATTTTCTGATTGGTTGCTTTTGTTTGCTACACATTTATTTGAACTATTTAATCTGTTTGCTAAACATTTACTTAAATTCCATTTATCACTTATGCTATGGGTTCAATTTGTGTCATTCTATGCAAGTGTCTAAGGGTAGATCTGGTGTGAGACGTGGTAGCTGGCACCATGCTGCCATGTTGCTCAACCTAGTACCTCTCCTGTATCCTCCATTCTGTGGCCTGGTTGTGTTGGCTGAGCCCCTTGTTCTTCAGGGTTTTTTGCCTGTGTGCATGACTTCATTCAAGCATTCAAAAGCACATACTGAGTACTCAGTGACATATTGTATAAACCTTACCGTGGCAGGTTAACTTTGGCCAGCCACCAGGTACCTATCAAGTTTCCCCTCAGCAGGACAGGAGGACAAAATAAGATGAATACTCATGGGTTAAGATAAGGACAGGGAGATCACTCAACAACTACCATCACAGGCAAAACCAGCTTGACACAAGGAAGGTTATTTTTAGTTATTGCCAATAATAGGGTGGGATGGCGAAAAAATCAAACCAGAACTCTAAATACATTTCCCTTCCCTCTTCCTTCTTCTGAGGCGCAACTTGATTCCTGACTCTTTTATCTCCTCCTCACAACACAGTGCAAGGTGATGGGGAATGGGGTTCTGATCAGCTCATTACACTTTGTCTCTACCACTCTTTCCTCCTCACACTCTTCCCTTTCTCCAGCACGTGGTCCCTTCCACAGCAGACCGTCCTCTGCAAACTTCTCCAACACGAGTACTTTCCATGGGGTGCAGCTCTTCAAGTCCTTCAGGAACAACTGCTCTGGTGTTGGTTTCTCTCCGTGGGCCACAGGCCTTGCCAAGAAAACCTGTTCCAGTGCGGGCCCTTCTCCATGAGGTTGCAGGTCTTTCAGGAGACTGCTTCAGCATGGGCTTTTCACAGGTCTCAGCTTCTTTCAGGGCACATCCATCTGCTCTGGCACGGGGTTCTCCACAAGCTGCAGGTGGATGTCAGCTCTGCCACGGACATCCATGGGTGCAGGGGTCATCCATCTTCACCATGGTCTGCAGGGGAATCTCAGCTCCAGCACTTGGAGCACCTCCTCCCATGCTTCTTCATTGACCTTGGTGTCTGTAGGGCTGTTTCTCTCACATATCCTTACTCTTCCTTCCCAGCTGCTTCACAACATTTTTTTACCCTTTCTTACATATTTTATCACGGAGGTGCCACCAGCACTACTGACGGGCTCAGCTTTGGTCAGCATGGGGTCCATCTTGGAGCCAGCTGGACCTGGCTCTGACTGACACAGGGTCAACCTCTTGTATCTTCTCACAGACTACCCCTTCCTGCCCCACCTCCCCACAACAAATATGTCTCCGCTGGCTCAAATGCCGTCTAAATAGGGCCAGTGTCATATGTCTTAGAAAATATTTGACCTGCTTTAACCACAGTTCAAAGAACTCGAAGGTAGGAACACATTAAGGAAGAGGGGTTGTCCCTGTTGCGCTGACTGAAAGGGTCTAACGTCACGGAGTAGCTCAGAATAGATTATTGCATTGTTCCTTTTGTCTTACCTTGGAAACCACAAATGTCTGCAGTGGGAGATCTGTGACATTTGCTAAACTTCGTAATTCTCTCTTAGCTTTAGCATGAGAGCAGCTACTCTGCAATATTTATTAATATTGCATTTAATTGCCCACAACAAAAAAAAAAAAGAAAAAAAAGCCTGTGTCAATGAAAATTACATTTTCAGCAGAACACATTGCAGGTTTCTTTTATTTACTGATGTAAAGGTTAAAAATGCAGTCAGTGTCTGTCCAAGCACACTAAACTTTAAAAGTAGATGTGAATATTTGGATGATGGTTGACTTTGGATTGTCTACTGAGTTTGTGTGCCAAGCACTGAAAATACATGTGTGCCAGCAGGTCTGGATTAGGGGATGATACCCGCAGCAGGAGCCACTTTTCCCTAAGGTGGAAAACACCTGGGTTTGCTGAGGGTGCAGTGCTTTCTTTGGGGAAGAACAGGAGCTGGGAGGTATCCCAAAGTGCTGCTTCGCCCCACCAGAAAAACTTTGGCACATGTGTGGAAATATCGCTACTGCCTTATGCTTTGTAGTGGTCGTGGTGACTGTGCTTTCACATCTAAAGTGGCTAAAAGTGGAGCCCAGAAAGAGCTGAGCACTCTGTGCCTGAAGAAGGCGGCTTCCAAGATGACAGGCCCTTAAAAATGACAGTGTGTTTCCTGAATAAAACACAATATGTAATGAAATAAAAATGAAATAGCAATACACATTTTTAAATTGACACTGGAATTAGCTGAGGGTAGAACTCATGACTGAACACCGTGATTTAAACCCACCTTCATTTTTCGCTCCCTCTGCTCAAGAGACTCTTTCTACCTTAACCAGAAAGAAAATATCCGACGGTATTATTTATTTCTTTTGCTGGAAGTAATTTTCCTAATTTATTTTTAACCAGTTGGTACCAGATATTGTCCTTCTGTAAAGATTGTGTGGGCGATAAATATTTGCCATGCAGACAGCCAACTCGGCCAAGGCTGTTGATTTATTTTAAACAACTACTTTGATTTATTTTTTTTTCTTCAAGATTTACTCTGTAGTAAGAGATGACACTGTTGTCTTGTGCCATTAATTTTCTTCTCTTCCAGTGACACAGCCTGTTAATTACAGAATGGAGATAAATTAGAAGCCCCATGACAATCTATAAATCATGGTTCTAAAAGATTCTTTTTCTTTGATTGCAGCTTTAGCAGTTTCATTTCAGTACAAAAATAAAAAGAAATATGGGTGGTGTTTTTCGTAATTTGTGCTAGCCATGTTTCAATACTATTAATTTTACAGTAGTGTTTGAGCCATTTAACACCTCAGCACCTTTTATCTAGGTATGTGCTTTTTAGATTTTTTTTCTCCCTTTGGATTTTCTTGCTGTTACTGTACATTTCTTTCAGTTTTCATCATAACGATTGGTTTTCTGAAACTGCCTGATTTGTGCATTTTTTTTCTTTTTCTTCAGATTTTTGAAGAGACATAGCAATGAATTATTATATTTGATCCCAACAGAAAAAATAAAATTCTCCTGCAAGGTGCCTGAGGGTGTCTAGTTGTGTCACAACCGAGGAATATGATTTACTGCTCAGTGATCTTTTGGACTCAGGGAACATCTGCCCCTTTTAAACTACACCTGAGCAGTAGCATGAGAGCTGTGATGGAAGGAAGAAATATAGCAGGAGTGATCATTGCTGTCTTAACCTATTCCTCCTTTTGGTTTGCTTCAGGGCCAGGATTTTGCTTAGCCTACTGCTTGGTCAAAGCACAGAAAACATTAACTGCAAGTGGGAGAAGACACAGAAAGGAGAAATCTTCTTGTCCTGCTACAAACATAGTTGTGTGGACAGTTTTCTGGGGGAACTATAACTCTTCTTTCCCAGCATACTTGACTCAGGAAACTTCACTGACACATAGAGAGTCTCCAAGTAGGATGTAGACAACTTATACGCAGGAGTTCTTTACTGGCTAGTACACACAGTAGATAGCCAGGTTTAACGAGCTAGCAGATTAAGCATTAATATGCTCACCACAGTGCTTCTGTTGGCAAGGCACTCATCAATCAGACGAGGAATGGCTCATCTTCATTGCTCCTTGGAACAGGCTGATCCCTGAGGCTGCTGAGCTGCCATCTTCTGATTGCCTGGTTTGTGGGGTTTTTTTTTAATTAGGGTCTTCTACCTTTTTCCTGTCAGTATTTTTTGCCTCTTGAATGCTGGAACTGCCGGCTAATACATCTCTGCTCTTGCTTTTCTGCTTGTGTTTTCACTTTTCTGGTCTTGTATGGCTTTAACTCCTGGTTGTCCTCACCATGAGGATAGACATGTTCGCCACCACCTCTCAACAACAATTTTATTAAGAAAACAGCATCAGGGTTACGCAGCTGTTCTTCACCAAGCTGGGTTTTGGTTCATAAACAGCTGAGTCCTTCAGCCAAGGGCAGTCAGAGCCATCAGGAAATAACAAAAAATCTGTGCACTTACAATATATAATGGATAAGCTTCTACTGGATCTATCTCCAGGCTGTAGCAGGTTTTACCTTGAAGCATTTAAGAATAGGTTATGAACAGATTTATAGGCTGCAGTTCCTGGAGGTGGGGAAGACAACATCTGGTCAGTGAAGTCTAATTTATTTTGTCTTTTTGTGTATATAGACTGCTTCACGGACCATTCCTACCATGATCAATTTGCCAATTTGGTAGCAGGCTGATTTAAGGATGTATCTGTAATACTCTGTGATGCATTTGAGCTTCTTCTGTTCTTTTCAGTACTCTTTGAAATCAGACCCTAAGGGGTTCAGAATTAGTTTCCAGTTGAAAAGGTAATGTTCAGCTTGCTCCTTTCTCCTATACTGTCCCTCTTCTTGACTGCAAGCTAAAACGCTCTTTGCATCACACTTGGAGTAAACATTGTGGATCTGATAGCTGTGTGCATAAATTGCTTCTTTATTGACTTGGATTTCATAGAATCATTTAATGATTTGGGTTGGAAGACATCTTAAATGTCATCTAGTTCCAAACCCTTGCCATGGGCATGGACACCTTCCACTAGTCCAGGTTGCTCAAAGCCCCGTTCAGCCTGGCCTTGAACACTTCCAGGGATGGGGCATCCACAGCTTCTCCGGGCAGCCTGTTCCAGTGCCTCACCACCCTCATGGGGAAGAATTTCTTCCTTATATCTAATCTAAATCTCCTGTTTTTCAATTTAAAGCCATTACCCCTTGTCCCATCACTACATGTCATTGTAAAAAGTCCCTCTCTAGCTTTCTTGTAGTTCTCCTTTAGGTACTGAAAGGCTGCTATAAGGTCTTCCAGCAGACTTCTCTTTTCTAGGCTGAACAACCCCAACTCTCTCAGGCTGTCTTCACAGGAGAGATGGTTTGGCCTCTGCACGCCTTTGTGACCATCTTCTGGACTCACTCCAACAGGTCCACGTCCCTCTCACATGGGGGACCCCAGAGCTGAACACAGTACTACAGGTGCGGTTTCACCAGTGCAGAGTAGAGCAGGAGAATCACCTCCCTTGACCTGCTGGTCACATTTCTTTTGATGCAGTCCAGGGTATGGTTGGCTTTCTGGGCTGCAAGACCACATCGCTGGGTCATGTTGAGCTTCTCATCAACCATCACCCCCAAGTCCTTCTCCTCATGGCTGTTCTCAATTCATTCTCTGCCCAGCCTATATGGTACTTGGGACTGCTCTGACCCATGTGCAGGACCTTACACTTGGCCTTGTTGAACTCCATGAGGTTTGCACAGCCCCACCTCTCAAGAATGTCAAGGATCCTTTGGATGACATCCCTTCCATCCAGTGTGCCAACTGCAGCACTCAGCTTGGTGTTGTCAGCAAACTTGCTGAGGGTGAACTCAGTCCCACTGTCCACATCATAAACAAAGGTGTTAAACAGCACTGGTCCCAATACCAATCCCAGAGGAACAGTGCTCGTCACTGGTCTCCACTTGAACATCGAGTCGGAGACATTTATGCCTGGAGTTACTGTATTGGTTGTTTAAGATGACAGCTGATTTATTCTCTGAAATTACACTGTACAAAACCCAAACAGAGCTTGCGTCCATCTGAAGGCTGATTGCTGAGTGCCTGCGTCCCTCCTCTTCCTCTCAGTGTTTTCAGTTTAATGTGCATTAGGTAGGAAGGGGTTCACACTGCAAGGCACTAAGCAACTATGTAGATAACACTGCCTAGTAAAAGAGCAGTCAAATTGCACCCTGTTTTGTTTGTTTGTTTTGTTTCTTAATTTTGTTTCTTTTTTTCTTCATAATCTTAACCTTATTTTAACTTCATCCCTGGTCCCTGGGCCCTAAAGTTAACAGCAAGGTACCACCTGATTCGTATCTCTTCCTATGACTATTTCAGTCTGGAAAACTATGCCCAGCATAGTGCGAATTAGAGAGAGAACAGGGTTGCTGCGGTGCTCTAACAGTGAGACCCTCGGCTTCCACAGAGCAGCTTGTATCAACTCCAAAGCAGACAACGATACACCATTTGTAGAGTAGAAAACAGATGTCTCATTACCTGTATTTCTTTTTCTGCTTGTCAGAGCTGAGCATCAAGTTTTGTGGCTTTGCACCAGCCTGGTTAGTTGGTAAGATGCTTGCTGCTACCAGGCTGTGCTAAAATTAAACTATTTATCATCAGTGCCCTGAGTCAAAAAGGGTTTAACAGGAGTGGAAGACCCAGAGCTGTGGAATGGAAGTAGAGTTTCTCTGTAGTAGAATAAGGAGTAGATAAATCAATATACACCCAGGTTATGTTATTTTTACATGATTCAGGAAGAAGTACTTTCTCACTGAAGCTCTTGCTGACTTTCCTGCTTTTTCTGTTTGTTTGACTCCACACACATCTGAGGACATGTCAGGAGCTCCCTGCAGGGAAGCAAGACCCTTTCCACAACTAGAAACCTTCTGTGAACCTAATCAAGTTGAGATAATTCACCTTTGGGTAATTCAGGGGCTGCGTCACAGGTCCTGCCAGGGTGCACAGTGGTGGCTGGATTAATACCTTCACATGTGTCAAGGTAATTTGACCTTCTATTAACGAGATCCCTATATATTTCTGGAGGCAAAACGGAAGTGTGATCCAGCTCTTGGTAGTACTGCCTTAAGACTGATGAACAGATGATCTCTGTGTCGCACCTTGGGAAAGTGAGAATCTTTGCTTTATATTAACGGAATGCTTGTTGACTGGAAAAATGCAGACTAAATTAGACCTTTGCAACATGAAAGATACATTTGGAAAGGGGTGAAGGAGGCTATTACTATGTTGTGCGCCCTGCGAAACCATCCACAGATGGGATATTTTGATGAAGCAGCTGTCCCATCCAAATGTAGCTGAAGCAGTTGGTTGGTTCCCACTGAGACGGGAGAGATACTTGGCAGGATTCTAGCAAAATGTTAATGTATTGTGAATGTATCTGCCAGCCAGCCTTTCGAACTGTTACTGTTCTCTACTACACACTGCAGCATGGCAAGGGCAGGGCCACGGGCACTGAATTTCCAGGCATTTGTCAGAGCTGCCCTCTTGGTACTGTCTCAAAGCAGATTTCATGCCAGGAGCCAAGTTTTGTTCAAAGGGAACGTCCAACTTCATTACTGTCGGTCTCTTTGCAGCATTACGGGCTAGATGTCTCTGTCCCCGGGCGATTCCTAAGCTATGTTTGAGGAGCAGGCTTACTTATTGGAGAGCAGGAGCATCTGAGGATTTTTATTTATTTATCTATTTATTTATTGTTCAGTTTTAAGTGACCTTTAAATCAGCATGATGTACTTATTGAACAGCACTGATTTGGAGGAGAGAAGCATCACAGTGTCAGACAGACCTCACTGGGTTGTGCTGTATATCTATGAAAAGACTTGATCGCAGCAGGAACTTGGGCACGGAGAATGGATGTGTCTAGGAGGGGTGGAGGGGTCTGTGCATCCTTAAAATAGGCACAGAATTTGATGCAGCTCTTCATGACACCCAAATTAGAATGGCTGTGGGTGTGTGCCTGACAGGTTGTCCCTGCTAGAGATGTTACTGCACCACTGTCACCCACAAAGACTGAAAATAGGTAGAAAACCTGGAGAATAACTGTGTTTTCAAGAGATGGCTGTAACATCTTAAAGGCTAAGAGAAGATAGCTCCGGTCAGATGGTGTCACATGCTACAGGCGTGCAGATTTGCAGATGCTTTCGAAGGGTGATTCCTTTAATGCCGTTTTGCAGAGGTTCATGTAGATGTGTCTCTAGTTGCAGTCTATTGTATGCTGTAATCCATGCTGTATCCTCCAGTGTTCTGCAAGGTATTTTAACACTTAGTTTGGGTACAAAGACTTCCTACAGGTCCCAGAAATGAAAATAACCTTGATGCACTGACTCATCTTCTTTTTAGCTGAACTCTCTAAAACAGCTTTGCTACATGAGACCATAGATTTTTATGTATTTTTTTAAAGTACATACCATGTATAATGATGATAATGATGCTGACTATTGCTTAAACAGGTAAAGGGGGCATGTTTTGTTGCAGATATTGCTTCAAAGGTAGGATGTCTAAGGCAAAGTAAATGCTGGACAGAAGAGCAGAGGCTTTGCAATGCTTTAACAGTTGATTTTTGATAGAATAATTGCTTACCTTTTCTGAAAATCAGACTTATACATATGTATTATAATTGAAGTATTCCATACATTATTTTATGTCCCTTTTTTGTAGGCAGATAAACTCAGGAAACTGAAGTGACATCAATACCAAGACAAACATACCTTCAGTAGTTACCACTGCCAGTATAACTAACCTCTTCTTTAATTAATATTTGAATATAATTAAGCAATAGCAGAATGTAAACTTAATGGTGAATTTATGATAGAAAAAACTTTTACTTCCACAAAGAACAAGAAGAATGCTAGGAAGAATAAAAATTATATAAGTCATCTGAGTTGTTGTGAGTGTGTTAGTCTGCATATTGCCTACTATACCTCTGTTTCTGAAACAAAAACACCAGAAGATGGTTTACCTTTGTCACTTAATACATGGAGCATCATTAAATACTTTGATGTAGTTAGTACAGAAAATAACTTTATCTTAATCAGTCCGTTTCTTCAGAAAGAATCCTTGCAGTGTCACATAAATTACCAGTATGATATGAAATGAAAACAAACAGGTACATAACATGAAAAATCAGGGTGTGCAGCTTATGAGATACAAGTAGCAATGCAGAAAAAATAAAAGCCTGTGTTTTCATTTCAAAAAGAGCCTAGAAAAACGTTTAAATGTGAGTTTGTTGCTAATGCAGATGAGACACCTCTCTGAAGGTCAAAATACTGGGAATTTTAGGGTGTTTACTTAGAAATATAAACATGTTTATTTTAAAATGAAACACGAGCCTCCTTTGACACAAAGTCATCAAGTCTGCTGTGTGTCTGGATTTGATTTTCAACTGACTGAGGTTCAGATTATAACATAATAATGTTTATGAAATGTGTGTTTCCATGATTTTTTAAAAAGTTTTTAATGAAGATAGATAGGTATATGCTGCCATAAAGTTCCTGTGGGAAAGCAAGGAGTAGGATATGCTGAGAATGATTCAGGAAAGAGCAGAGAAGAAAGAAAGAAAGACAGGGTCAGGTCTGTGGGAGCAAAAGTTTGTGGAAGGAGAGGATAAATGTGTGATGCAAGCAAAAGGAAGACAATAAAAGTCATTAAAGATTTTGGGTGACCAATACTCAGCTTTGGGCAAGAGAGATGTTTCTTTCCTAAATTATTATTCCAAATATAATGAGAAGAGAATGAAGACCTCAGAAAGAAGCAAAGTCTGCAGTGGTTACTGTGACAGAGAAAAGTTGCCCAAATGCCTGAGGTGAGCGGTCCATGTTGCTAGATGCTGCAAAAGAAGAAATGAAATAATTTAGATATGCCTCAGATACTCAGAAAGCAATAGAAAGGGTGCTCCACTGCGGCTGTGGAACAAAAAGGATAATAAATTAATAGATATTTTTAACTTAATTGAGGTACCAATGTTACTTTCATGCATAGAGCTGCCCTTGATTCTAATCAATCACTGCTGTCTCCAGTTCCTTTCTGAGCTGCAGCACACATCTTATATGTAGGTGTCAACTGATGGTGAAAAAAGGATGGAGAAAACAACTGAGAGACCTGATTATTTGTTTTGTTTCGTTTATAAAATCTTGTCAGAAAATCCTACTGAAAATTGTATTGGAGTTGTCTGACCCTGGCACACAAGGTTGGAAACGAATCTGCCGGACACGAAGGATAAGTAAATATCTTGTTAGAGCTGGCTGGTGGATGACCTGCATGGACAAGTGAATGCAAAACTAGACAGAGACAATGAGCTTTTGGGAATTGCCAAGTTTGGGAGACAGAAACAAGTACTGAGTGTGTGTTTATTCTCAAAGTAAAGCCCGCACATGTCAAAGGGGTGAAGTGGGGAGACTGGAGAGACATGGCCAGTGATGAAGCATTCAAGAAGATCCAAGAGCTACTACACAAAACAACTGAACGTGGGCTCAATGCAATAGCAGAAAGAAGAGGGGATACTTTGTCACGGTAGATGATTAAGACCACATCCCGAAGTAAATAGATCCATGGTAAAGACACCAGGATGGTTTTCAATGGGAATAGAAGAAGCTAGACTGCAAGTGTTCTGCTAAATAAAACAGGCTAGACGTTGGTGTCCAGCCCAGAGGTCAAACGGCGAGGCACTATTTGTATCCACACAAGGAAACTGCCTCTCCTTGCCGTTGCCTTCAGGGAATGGTCTCTGACAAGTGCTCTTCTTAAACCTGCCTGAAACGCTGCTAATTGACATTCTAATTACACTAGAGCAAGAGTGTGCTAACAAAAGCCATGAATGACTGCAGTTAAAGTTTGAGTCTGTGCCATGGCCCTGTTTTTATGTATTAACACATGTTTCACCCAAGGAAATAGGGTGGTGAGGCCATTAAAAATGAGAAACAGACTGTGCCATCAAAGTTTGAATGAAAGGCCAGGGACCCATGGGTTCAAAGCCGGGGGGTGAAAAGTATGTTCCTTCCCTACTTGGGAGACAGGCATGAATATGACAGACATTAAATAAGGAGGGGGGTATTAGGCTGAAAATAAGCCAGTCAGAAACCCTGGAGTGATGGGGTCAAGAGGGCAAGCCAAAGAGATAGAGATCAAGAGCAAGGGAGACAGCTCTGAGTCAGCAGTCCTGGAAGGAAATCAAATGAATTTCTTTCTAATGGCTTGGGGTCCATTTCTCTGCAGTGCTGGCGAGAGCAATATTTGCTGTTGCAGATGTGGATTTAATTAATGTGCAGCTCATTTCTTTCTCTGGGTCACTCCGAGACATCAAACGGAGGATGAGAATGTGTATGGTGAGTTGCTTGCAAATTCAAGGAGGGTAAGAGGTGACCGTAGGGTCACTCCTGGAGGTTGTGGTGTGAAGGAAGCAGAGATCGCTGTCTCTCACCCTCATCTTTCAGCTGAAGTTGAGATCAAGGGTATGAGTGAGACACGGTTGTTTTTTCGTGAAATTGGAGCTCTGGACACTGTGTCCAGGACAGTTTTTGGGGGGCTTTCACAGCAGCTCATTAAGCTCCAGACTGGCGCATTTGGCATGGCTGTGTAGGTCACTACAAAATGTGTTTTCCACTCAGATGCACTTTCCTGAACCCACGGAAGTCCACTTTCTCAGGAGGCGTTCCCCTAGAGAGTGCTCTGTGATAGCAAAGCGACATTACAGGGATGCTGTTGGCAGCAAAGGTCTCCTTTTCTTCTGCATGTCTCACCCTTTCCTCTTGCAGACATTTTAACAAAGCTGTCACAACTGACTTCCATAAATTCAATTTAAAAAATAAAAAGCTGAAAAGACCCCAGGGGAAAACATTGATATTTGGCTTTGGCAATTATTTATTTGTGGGAGAGACAGATTTTTAGAAAGATGTGAAAATTCTTATTTTGATTGTTAGATGTATGTCTGTTCAATGGGATTGCAAAGGATTTTAATGGAAAAATTCACTCCTTAGCAAGAGTTGCCGTGTACAGTGAGACTGGAAAAAGTATTTCCATTTGAATGGCATTTGCACAGGGTCAAAGTATGATATCCATGGCAAGGAAGTTCTGTGGGCAATGCCACATCAGAAGGGCTGAAGCAGAGCTAGCTGGGCTTTCTCAGAAGGGGGTGAACCTTTCAAATGTGTTTTTGGCTGATGCAAGATTGGTAGAGGGTGGTTTCAGTTGGCATATGTCACTGAATGGAAAATGATAGCAGCACTGCAGAATGGCTAAATAGGTGGCTGAGAGTAAATTGGTTAAATAATACCAATAGTTGGTATTGTTGGTGAAGAGTGGACAACTCAGGATGAAGGCTTAAATAACTCCATAGACACAGTCTCAGCAAAGATTCCTCTGATTTCTCTGCCTGTTGCTGTCTGCACTCCTAACATCATTTTGCAGCTCACGTCCACTGTTGAACCTAGTCTTGCTTTCTAACCCTTCCATGATGATACCACGCTTAATCCAGGTGCTGCCTACTCGCCCAGATCTATAGGTTCATAATCTACCGTGGTTGAAAAGGAGCTTTGCAAAGTCCATCTCCAAGCTCCCATGAGAGGCTCCAAAGAGTGACTGATCTCTTCTGTGGCCAGTAATTTCATAAGGCACCCTCTGCTGTAGGTTGTAGGCATAATAATTAGGTGGAATGAATTCAGCTTGTCTGATTTATAGTAAGAGAGAACAAGAAAGTATTTTGGCGCCAGCTATGGGGTCATTAGTTTTTTAATCGCCAAGGCAATGCAGGGCTGTCTCAGATAACAGATTTCTTGCTCCCTCTCTCATTCTATTTAGAAATATCTCATTTGCTAAGTGGCTGCCCCACTCTTCTTGAAGCTCAGCCAGGAGACGACAACAGAAAGAGATTATATTAAAGTGTTCATGTTAAAAGAAAGTACTCAGAGCTAAAACCGCTGCCAAGGGCTTGTTCAAACACAGCTTTAGGGGTTTGATTTCTAATGGTAAATGTGTTTGTTCCCCATCCAGAAATGGAACATCAAGCAACATAAATGAAACCCAAAATTTCTAGTGTCACAAAAGAGAATGACAGTCCTCCTGCTTCACAGCTAGGAATGAACTTTGTTCCTTCGTGAAGAGTGATCTTTACAATGAGGTTATTTGTTTGTATTATGGGTTCTGCTAAGTAAACTCCTCTCAAGGGTTGAAGAGAGAGAGAGAGGTATGAATTGGTATTAGTATTGTAGTCTGAGGGCCTAAGGATATATGTAAAGCATTTCTGTAAGGAGAGGTACTGTCTCTTAATAGACTTACTAAGACAGACAATCTTCCAGACACAGAAATCCTTTTAAAAAGTGAATGAACATGTACTTTTCCCAAAGAGCTTCCTGCCTAGCTGTGAGAATACAAGTGGGCAGATAGAGTTGAATGGGACGATGGACTCATTCTAACATAAAGTTGAGGCTATTTACAGCTAAGCTAGGACCATTAGGCATGTCTTTAGGTCGTCACCCACCCCCTGGGAAAGGGGTTCATGATTTCCTATCAATTGTAATAACATCTACAACACTTGTCTCATTTTGTGTTCATCTGGTGTGGTGATGATGGTGGAGAACTGTGACGTTCTGTCTTCCTGCACTTGCTCTTCATACCCTCACTGCTCCCACTTTATCCCATGGCTGCCTAGTTTTCAGCCTCCTGTGAAGGATCTTGGCTGTGAAAGCTCTACCAGTGAACTATTTGAGAGGAAAACGAGGCATGCAGTAGATAAGGAGCTATGCTTACTTCAGGCAACTCAGCTCCCTCTCCCATACAAGTGCGGTGTTAAGGCTTCACTAGTAACACTGAAGGAGCTCAGTCTACCAATCATCTTTACTCAGCTTCAGACTGGACTTGTTTGTTTAGGATCAGGCTGTCCAGACAGGATCTTGTAGTATCCTACCCTTCCCATGACCACTAAATATTCCATGAAGAAGAAACCCTCCTTCCCATCATCTTATGTCTCTTCTGTATCAGGATCTGTCCTGTCTCCTGAAAGTCATTTACCTTTCTGTTTTTATTCAGAGTAGCCACTCTTCCCCAAGTCTTTAGTGTTGCATGGGGTGCTTGTGACACAAATGCAGGATGCATCGCTTGTTCTTGTTGAACCTCCTATTATCTAATTAGCCTCAGCCCATCATTCCAGCCAGTCCAGACCATGTAGAGCCTTCCTACCCTCAAGTTTCTTACCTTTCAACAGGCCTGTAGTGGAAAACCAAGGGTTACTGCCTATTTTGTGCACGTTACAAGTCTAAGACTTTTGTGCACGGTTTTCTAAAATTAACTTTTCTTGATGTGAACCTGATGCTGATCCCATGTGTTGTCACTAACCCATTTTGAAAACAGTTTTATTAGTGAAGAATAAGTAGAATAAGACAGAAAGAAATTGACTAATCAATTCAAAGGTAATCACTCACCACTATGGGTCAACCAATGCCTATCTACCTCCCAAGCAAAAGATGGCTGACTAACATAAAACCCACTCTTTTCCCGTTTTTTTGCTGAGCATGTGTTTTTATGGCATGGAATATCTCATTGGTTAGTCAGGGTCATATACCTGCTTGTGTCACCTCCTATTGCACACCCTCCAATCTGTTCCTGCAGAGGAGGTGGGCAGAGAGAGAAACAGAGAAAGCCTTGATGCTTTGTAAACACTGTCAAGCAATAGCTAAAACATTAATGTGTTACCAGTATTGTTTTTGTTACAAATCTAAAACACAGCACCATATGAGCTGCTAAGAAGGTAAACGCTATCTTAGTCAGGAAAATGCCTTACTAAAGAATTTACAATCTCTTCATAATGAAAGGACTGATACATAGACAAATAATTTCCCCAGAGACACAGAGTTTGGAAACAGAAGGAACTGAAATGTTCTTGTGAAGTAAACCAAAGGACTTCCAACCTTGGCCAATTATTTCTGCTACATTAGGGAAAGGCATCCGATAATTTATTTTATTTCTGCATTTAATGACAGATATACCCAAGTTAATTGTTTCAACACTTAATTATTTTTTTCTAATACAGAAAACATGGTGCATATCTAGCCTGACTTTCTTTAATTTATAATCCTAACTATCTGGATCTTGGCTTTAATTCTGCTCCTGTAGGAAGCTCATCCTTTAAGAGAGCTTTTCTTGATTGTTTGTCAAATGAATACAAATGTTGACAGCAGCTGGTGGAAGATATTAGGTCTTGTGTTTTCCTGGGCACAGGAAGTTTTATTTTGGAGCTATTGCAAAGATTGTTTCACAGGGGGCAACTTTGGCTTGCCAGAGTAAGTGCTCTGGCATTGACCCAGCTATGCACTGTGTGATATGCTTACGTTTGTTTAACACCTCACTGGCAAAAGCACTGTAAGCCCTAGAAGATCAGATCAGTGAATACCACCGNCTCATCCTTTAAGAGAGCTTTTCTAGCCACAGAGCTTTTCTACCACCACAGAGCAAAGAGGGAAAACTCCCTTTATTCCAAAAGGGGTTCTTGCACTATGAGTTGGCTCAAGAGAAAGTTCAGAGAAGATTATAGATGCAACTTCAGTGTTCAGCCTTCTTTTCTTCTTTTGCAGATGATTCATTCAGAACTATTTTTTTTTTCCAGTGGGTGCCATATGGCATTCAATAGCCTTGTTTTTTCACTACATGTGTTGAACTGTCCACCGTTCACTAGACCTTCATAGCCAAACTGCAAGACCAAAAGTCTTCTTGGCCTTGGGTTTGAGGTGGATATCCAACGGGGAGTAAAAAGGAGTGACTATCCTCATGATGTTTTTCCCTCAGGTATCACCTTTGGAGAATTACTGAGCCAAAACTGGTTGGTATGGCTCCCCAGTGGATTTATTTTCACTGAGCTTGTCTCATCTCACCTTGATACCATGTAGAGTTGTGTGCTCAAAATTACTCATCTTGTCTCTGCAGTGCCTAATGGCCCTGTTTAGACCTGATTGATTCAACAGCCTCTCACCAAAAAACCCCATCACAAGCCAAACCCCCCAAACTCCAAACCAATTCCTCCAAAAAACAACAGATCAAAAACCCAAACCCACAGTTCTTTACACGTGCAAAGCAAAACAACATGTTTCCTAACTCAAGTCTAGAAAAGCCTGGATTGTTGCAACCCAGGAAGGTTATTTCATTGAAAGAGAAATATTTAGAGCTGTAGGTGTTTAAAATCAACACCTTAGCACCTTTCAGGAGCTGTATATTTAAGGGGTAGGAAGTGATATATTACACATATATATTACTTATTTCTTTCAGAGAGAGCACAGAAAAGGCTCCAGTACCACTCAGACACATGCCAAGAGAGCAATGGTTGGTGAAGCTTTGACCTTCCCCTTTGTATTTAGTGTCTTGTATGGCCAAAGATACCAAGGAAGACAGGATAAAAATTCTCCGTTGTTGAGGAACTGTGACAGTAGCAGATTCCTTTTTCTAGAATCAGAGAAGAAATTGTACCTTTCTGACAAGTTTTACTAATTTCGTGGCTCCTGAAGAAAGCTGTAGATCTGTGCTAACCTCCCACATATACTAACTGGGAATGTACTAACTATTCTGATACATCCTGAGCATTAAATAAAACCCATAACTAACCAAAAAATAACCCAAACCCAATAACAACAAAATAAAAAAACCCACAAATACTATGAATGAGAAACAGGTATTGCTAATTTCTGATCAGTTCCATGGCAATTTTTGGCTGAAAAACTTGATTCCAGTGGAAAAGATTATTATCTTGGTGAGTCCTCAACTAAAACATCAAGTAATCAAATGGGCTGAAACAACATAAGCACCTCTAAAATCTTTCTCTATTTTTTTCAAAAGCTCAGGAGTTTTAAAATAATTTCACTCAGATTTAAACAGCTGCTTCACTTCTACTCTTTTGAGCACTGTGCTATTGCCTCTTGCCAGGTTTCTAAGGTTAAGTCTCTGGCACTTGGAATCCTGTGGTATTGTCCCAAAACAAAAGCAGCTATATCAGCTGGTTTCACTCCATCTTATGTCTAGATGTTTTCTGCCTGCTTTGCACCTTTTCCAGCCTTACCATCCCTTTCATACTGTGTTTTTAGCATTTGTTTCTCTCCTCTTGTTGTTTTGTTGTTGTTTGTTTGTGGTTTATTTGCACATTTGAGTATCGATGAGACTTCCTGAGTGAGTTTTTGTTGTTTAGGATGACCGTGAAAGGTAATACATTGAAGAGGCCAACAAAGGCAAAATGAAATCTTAGCGTACCATTTTGCTACTGTTCCTTATTTATCTGATGCATTCAGGATTCATGGGAGATGTGGAAAAAAAAAAAAAAGTGCCTTTATGATATACACACTTGGAAACAGCAGTAGAGCTCATACGACCTTAATAGGGAAATGGGTATTTTCTTTCCTACTTCTTCCTTTCTCTTCTTTCTGAACTTCTTTCTCTCTCCTCAGTTACATCTAGAGGAAGAAAGTATATTGATGGTTAGTGGTTATTATTAGTGATAGTTGCTGTCTACAGGAAGCTACTGAACCATATGTTTTGTTCTCTTCTGACCTCAGAGATGTCTACCATATTGAATGAACCAATACATCTCCTGTGCCCATCCATCTGGGTGTCCAATTGAATAATAAATTTTAATTCCTCTCCTACCTACTTTACTTAATTGAGGACAGAATTGATAGCAATGACATACCTGTTCATAAGAAGTAGTTGACGGAGGTGTTGCTTAATTATAGTTTTCAAACTAGAGGTATGTGAACTATAGCTCTATATTCAGCGTACTTTCAGGAGCAGGTTCTGAAATAACTTGTCAGCCTTGACAGTGAGACAAAGGTACTGAGGATGAATTCAATAAGAGCTGATGAGACCCGCAGATATCTAAAGGTTTGTTGGACATCTGGTTCTTCGACATTTTTAAGAGTAATACACTTTCAGTAAGTCAAATAGTTTGGAATTTGCCGTAGCTCTATGAAAGCACAATGAAGACCCTCTGTGCAAAAAAAAAGCTGTAGTCTTTCTCTTTCAAAATAATGAATATGGCTTCTTGCCTTCTCTGGCAGAGACATCAAAAGCAAGCTTCTATTTCTAGCATCTGTATTTACTGAAGAGTAGTATGAAGCTGTAATTGCTGAACTGAGAGCTTTCTGTGTTTTCCTTTTCTTTGGCTTTCTAGAAGACAGCAAATACTCTCTTATTTTGCCAAGCCTATCCTGCAGGGCTTAGCTCAGGAACTCATTTGCCTATCAGTCACTCAGCCAGCTCTATATTTGTATTTTCAATGGAGGCTTGATTACACAGACTCAGTGTGGGGTAGATGTGACTGGCTCTCAGTGATATACTTGGAAGGATTCTGTATATGAAAGTACATTTAGTGGGGGAAGAAGTGAAAATTCATGACTTAATTCCATCCTTGTTTGATTCAATGTTTGAGTAAAATGTTAGGAAGTGTTGACTACAGATCAACACAAGCTTTGCTATCCCGGAAAATGTTGTGGGGAGAATATCCATTTCATTTGTCCTGCTCTGCCCCCTTGGACAGAAAAGGACTATATTACAACAGTAACTATGTTTTTTATATATATATGTATATATATATAATCCCTCTGCTTATTTTAATTCTCTAGTGATAAATGTTTAAAATTATTTTGGAGCAGAAAGTGTGGAATTAGGATTCTGCATCCAGAGTTTGTCTTACCAGAAACAATAGACATGGTAAGCTTTTCCCAGTGAGATGGAAACCTGACTGCCTGAAGAATGCCTACAAATGTTCAGACCGAACCAGTGTGCCTGAAAATGGGGGGCTTGGTCATACTTGGAACTAAAACAAGATGATGTGTTATACTACCACATATTCCTTTGCTTTGAACATCATTCATGATATATGTGGATTCAACTGGTCTCTTTAGATCCTCTCTTTTGTTTTCTGAATGGATAAAAGGGAACTCTCTAGAGAGTCAACCTCACTTATTCCAGGACTGCTATTTACCAAGAAATTCAGATGATTTGAAAGGGTCCTGAAAACCAGAAATTTTATTTGGAGGGAAAGACTTCACAGGTAATTGGCAAGGTATGAAGTTTGTCCATAGTCTATGTAAGATAGACTTATAAAGGTAAAGACTGTCATGAGGACAAAGTGGATTGCTCTTGTGTTTTCTTTGGCTTAGGAAGGAAGAGAGGTGGGGAGATGTACAGGCTCTGATTTCTGAACACTAAGGCTGAAAAAGCTCAAACCAAGCCCTCCCAAAAGGCAGATAGAATAATTTTGCACTGTTATTTGTTTTAGAGAACAGCTTTCTTTAAGATATCACGTCTTACTTTTAGGATCTGAGTGTCAGTAGGTTCTATGTTTTTTTTCTTTTAACCCATGCAATTTTTGTGAAGTACATCATGACAAAGGACATATTTGAAGGAGAATAATACGGAAGCCCACTGCATGTTTCTCAAAGGTTGCCTGAAGCCACCAGCACCAGTGCAATAAGAAAAAATATGTGAAAACTTTAGTGAGCTGTGATTATCATTAGTGCCAAACGATGGATGAAGAGAGGAAAGTAGGAAAAGGTGAAAGGTTAGTATTCAAACTGCTTTGGCAATGGAGGACAGGTAAAGGGCTATTGAAACAGAAAATAAACCCACGTCAGGCTAGAAAATAGCCTTTGAAACATCATGTTAAGTAGGCAGTGAGCAAGGCAAGATTGCGTTCATCAAGGCCAGGGAAAATGGTCAGAAAATGAGATAAGGAGATCCAGGGGATGGATTTAGGTATGTGCAGAGATAGCAAAGTTTCTGCGGAATGAAACTGCCAACATACACCCCAAAAGTAAAGACCTGGATGTTTTCGTTTAAGATCTTGCTAGATTCAACCTTGTTTTGCTGGCAAGGTAATGATTAAAACCATAGTGATCAAGAAACTAAGCAAGTGAAGGTCAATGTTTTAGGGGGAAGCTCTAGAGCTTTTCATGGTGTGTGTTGTCACTGCTATTAATTTAATATTGAATAATGCATACAGAAAACTTTTTTGATTGTTTGTTTTCAAAAAAAGTATCTTTGGAGGGGAGGCTGAAAACAAAAATGTTTATTAGATGCTGTCAAACACGTTTGTGATTAAAAGCAGTAAAAACCGAACAAAGCCCCATATCCCTGTATAAGCAAACACAGCCTTTTACAATAGCTGTTTTTCTTACCAGTTCACATCAAGTTACTAGATATGTTGGGAGCATGCATTAGGAAAATGTTAGCTTTCACAAAGCGTTGCCTAGATGTTACAGAGAATGCAGGATCTTCTAATCAATGGAAGCATTTCGTATCTCAGGAAAATAAATGTACCTTTATACCTGTATCTATCAGAGCAATTGGAACCAGACTTCATGCTATAGGAGAAAAACTAAAATTTAAAGTGATGGTGGTGGGGCTGTAAAGAATTCCATGTACTGATCTCATCTACTCGTAGAAAACCAAGGTGATATTCCCAAATATTATTCCTCTGCTAGCTGAAATACCTACATGAAATACCCATAATGATATTTTGAATGTATTTTCAGGCAAGACATTATTGCTGTATTGAGTCCCTTAAGATGGAGCCAAGGCTTGGGACTGCAACTCAAGAAGTGTTTAATAGCTTTTTTTATCACAGCCCATGTGCACTGGCTGGCACAAACTCTCTCAGACGGATTGTGTTCAGGCAACTAACAGGCATAGCCGAGCTAGAACAAGGCGCATTTTGCAATTTAGCTGTGGCCTGATCTGTACTGAACAGTTTCCTCTGCAGTTGGCAGTGTTAAATGCTCTGTCATTCCCCTGAAAGAGCAGCTTTTCTCTCTCAGATGATCAGGACAATCGCGTTTTTGTATTGGGGAATGTTTACAACCACTCTGTTTTTCTTATCTGTGGTGAGTGTTGTGTTGTATTGACAGTGGTGTGATGAAAACCTCTATTGACTTGTGAAGAAGCAGAAAGATTTTATGGGACAAAGGCAGCCATTTGTCTATGTAGTGTAAGTTAGCAAAGATACTAGTCCTGGCTCTGCAGGACGAACACATCACACTTGGTATGTGAAAAGTAAGTCTTCTGGCTTTCAAACATTTTCGGGAAAACATTTACAGGCTTCTATGCATAGAATCATAGAATCATTTCAGTTGGAAAAGGCTTTCAGGATCATCGAGTCCAATCATAACCTAACTTAACTCTAGCACTAAACAGCGTCCCTAAGAACCTCATCTAAATGCCTTTTAAACACCTTCAGGAATGGTCACTCAACCACTTCCCTGGGCAGCCTGTTCCAATGCCTGACAACCCTTTCTATGAAGAAATTTTTCCTAATATCTAATCCAAACCTCTCCTGGCACAACTTGAGGCCATTTCCTCTTATCCTATGACTTGCTACTTGGGAGAAGAGCAATTAGCTTAGTGACAGAAGTTGTGAGTTCAGGCATGATCTCCTCCAGAGTAAAACAAAAGATCTCCATCAACTACAAAATTAAAAAAAAATGTGGCTTTTCTTGTTTTGTTTGGAGTTTTTTTATTTTATTAAATTGTTTGCTCTTTTGCTCATTTCAACTGAAATCTGTTGGAAGACTCCTTGAACAATTAGACCTCTGGGACATGCCAAAAATTTCCGCAGCAGGGCACAAGCAAAAAGTCTCAACCTATGGTCAACAGAATTTTTCCACATGTGAGATGATAAACCCTCCAACAGGGTTGTGAGCCTACCAGATGGCAACATTAAGAGACAGGAGAGGGGTGGACAGTTTTTAACGTGAGGCAGAAGAGGTAAATTGTAACTATGGAAATCCTGCTATATAACTGCACAGAATCTTACACTTCTAATCACCAAAAAGAACCAAAATAAACTAATTTTCATACGAAAGAAAATGAAAATTTAATCTCTTCTCCTGTCTCTCTCTCTCTATTTTTATTTATTTATTTATTTTTAATAATCCTGATCAAATGGCAAATACATCCCTATTGCAAATATGGCCTGCAAGCCAGCCTGTCCTAGGAAAGCTACACCGTACCACTGCTATCCTAACCCTTCAGGAACTGCAGAACAAAACTGATCGTCATCATGGTCTTGCTAAAAATTAAAATATTTTTTCACCCTCTTGTTAGATAATAATATAATAAAACACTTGTGCAAATTCACAGAATTCAAGTTTAAATCTAAGGTCTCCAAAAGTTCCTAATATGGCACATGGTTCTATTAGGATGCTCAGGGCTGGCAGACAACAAATTAACATAGACAATGAGAAATCCTTGAGTATCAAAGCTCATTGGGAATATAAAACATCAATAAAAAGTGAGATGAGGGGGAGATCACAGAAAACTCCGTAAGGAGCTTTCAAGGCAATGTATTTCTTTAACAGATATGAAAATAAAGATGCCACAATGAAGTCAAGGAGGTATCCAAAGTGGAAGTTAGCAAAAGCCACACAATATTGTCTGAGGCAAAAGACAGCAACCACATACCACAGAAATTAAAGCAATAAGTAATTTGCCATATACAGACAGGTAGAAAAAAATCATTTAGAAGAAGATGGAGAAGAGGGGTCAGGATATTCTGAAGTAAGCAAGAAAAAATCTCAAGCCACTTTCCAGCCATGGACAGATAAACAAACAGAAGTCTAACTTTGTTCCTTTTCACCAGCAACTCATGCAGTTGTTTCTTTGCTTATATCACAGTATAGTCCGAAGTGACAAGTACCATTCTTCACGCTCTAAGTTCTACCATCAGTTAAGCAATGATCAGGAACACTTTCCCTCTTTTGGGACAGGGTTCAATTAATGACAAGATGACCCGCTTAGTGGATGGGGGAAAGGTTGTGGATATTGTGTATTTAGACTTCAGTAAAGCCTCTGACACTGTTTCCCATGGTGTTCTCCTGGAGAACCTGGCAGCTCATGGCTTTAATGGGTGTACTCATCGCTGAGTAAAAAACTGGCTGGAAGGCTGGGCCCAAAGAGTTGTGGTGAATGGAGTCACATCCGCGTGGTGGCCGGTCATGAGTGGTATCCCCAGGGCTCAGTATTGGGGCCACTTCTGTTTAATCCCTTCATCAATGATCTGGATGAGGGGATTGAGTGCACCCTCAGTAAGTTTGCAGATGTCACCAAACTGAACGGGAGTGTTCATCTGCTTGAGGGTAGGAAGGCCATACAGAGGGATCTGTACCTGACGTTGAGTGCTCTCACCTTCTCCTTGGTGAGTGATTATTTCTTCTGGATACACCCTTGAGTGAGCCCTTGTTGCCACCCCAGGCAAGTGATTATTTCTTCTGGGTACCCTTGAGTGAGAGATTGTTCTGTTTGAGTGAGTGCCTGCATGCTGTGGATCATTATTCTTGTGTGGTCTTATGGTAATATCCCCAACTGGTATATCAAACCTGCAGTTTGTTGAATGTTCTTGCAGTGGCGACTGATTTTGTATAACTCCCCCACTTGCACTGGCTTCTGTCCTTTGGTTTCAGTTCCAAATTATAGAATAGAATCATAGAATGATGTAACCGTTTTGGTTGGAAAAGGCCTTTAAGATCATCAAGTCCAACTATTAACCTTACACTGGCAAGTTAACCATGAAACCGTCACTATTTGGAGAGAAAAATATGATTACATTTACAGTTTAAACTTCTTCTGACAGATTTCATTGAACCAAAAAACTCAACTAATCCTGGTTTTGTCATCTACAATTTTAAACAGAAAAGCAAAAAATACATTGTGATATATAAGGACTGTGCTGAAGGCTATAGAGAAAAAAGTGCATCTTTATTTGAGGTATGATGTGCAGAACTGATGCTTTATCTCAAAAAAGATATTTCAGACCTCAAATGGATGCAAAGAAGGGTGATAACTCTAAAGGACTCCCAGCAGCGGTCTCCTCTGAAGTAAAGTTATGAAGTTTAACACTATAAAACAACAACAACAACAATTTAATACTCTAGAGGAAGTAGATAAATAGCTTCTGTGTTTTCCATATATCTGAACATTTGGACCAAAGCTGTCAATGAAACTAAATAGCAAAAAAGTTCAAATTCAACCAATGAAAACATTATTTTCTGCACAGTTTGTGTTAAGATGTGCAAACTCCTGAGAACAGCAGTGAAAGTGAATTAGAAAGGGATTAACTGTTTGTACATGGATAACAAGAGACTCAGTGATGTTGGTTGTAAATGTTTTGGAGTGGATCATAAATCTTGTGCTGTGACATCCAGAAGACTGATAAAGATCAGGTGAGATGGATCAAATTTCCCCCTTGTGGGTTTTAAGCGTGTCAGCCCTTGAAGCCTCTAATACCAGGGAGATACAATACACTGTAAAAAATGGATGATTTCTCTGATCCAGAGTGGTAATCTGGGATACCAGGCAAAAGTGCCTTAGGCTTTCAGCTGAGAGCTTGAATGTGCTTCAGCAAACCATGGGAATTAAGTATGTACTTGAAATGAAACACTTTTCTAAATGTGGTGTTGTATAAGAATATGTTTACTGTCAAGAAAATCTTCCTCTTCATAAAAAGCTACAGGAGGACACTTTACAAATGAATGGAGCCAGCACGAATTTGAAGTTTTCCACTGAATATTTAAAGCTTTTTTATCCACTCTGTTCTCAGCCTTAATACTTTTACAGAATATTGCAGGCAGGCCTCAAATTTCTTCTGTTTAGCAAAACATTTTCACTGCTGCAATGGCCTCTCTATCTCAACATCTCTATTTGCTGTCAGTATGCTTGTTTGTTTGTTTGTTACAATGCTGCACAAGTTGCTGAGCAACATAAGCATATATCTGTACCAAAGCAAAAATTTCAAGTGACCTATGAATACCTGTTGTTCTTTCAGTTGGACTTAAAAACCTCATATCCTGGTAACCCAATCTATTTTTTTCGTGCGTATGTTTGTCTAATTTACTTTCATTAATCCTGACCCACCTCTATTTCTGTGTGCATTGTCTTTATGAAAACGTCAATGATCAATGAGAAAGCTCAGGTTTCCAATTAACTTAGTGGGCTCCTTGTGTTTCGTATTTTGTGGATTCTACGGAACAGTAAAGAATAGTTTAAACTCTGCACTTGGTTAATATGATTGAGACATATGGTTTCTTTTCCTGTTCACACAGCATTTAATGAAACACAGTTACAGGCCAAACAGTGTACAAGTACACCTATGTCCTTTCTTTAGGTAAACATACAGAGGAGGTAAGATATAAGAAGTGTTGTGTTGTTGAAAGTGTATTTCTAGATGGACAATGCTTTTCTTTGATATTTTACTGTTCCATTTAAAGTTCAAGTGAATATTGTGGCCAAGAAAAATTCCTTGATGTGTTTTCTGAGTGAAGTGTATGCTCCCTTCTAGTGGATTCATAAAGGAAATGGTAGTGGTGTTGTTTCAGCCTTTTCCAGCATGTAAATCTTGCTGAATAATTCAATAAAAATAATAGCTACAGTGAATAATAGTTAGGTTTATGAAAGAAAAAGCAGTTTCTTCAAGTAAAAGAACAAGGGCCTTTGTTTCTTGCATTGTTCAGGCCAACATCCATCGTATTTCCCTGGTAATGTAACTGCAGGTCACATTTGCTTCATAGAAAGCAAGCGGTGCAATTCCAGTTTGAGAAAGTTAAGGCCAGAATATATCCTTGTACTTTTTAGTACAGCTGTTAAGTTTCACCCACTTAACCCGTGTTTAGTCTTAAAGCTAGCAGAAATTTCAACTGCATTTACACTGGGATATGAGATTTACCATGTCTGGCTTTTGGAAAGATGTATCTCTGCCCAGTCTCCAGGTATTAGTCGACTTTTTCCAGTATAGATGACCAGGGTGTTTGGAACAACTAAATGAATTTGTCCACCTAGGCCACACCAGGTGCTCTATGCACCCTGTTAAGCAATTAAACACTGATCAAAAACATTTAAAGGAACAAACTTTATAACAAGTTTTCAAACTTCTCGTTGACAGGCCCTGATATGAGTTTGCTATTCAACCATGTACCATTTTTAGCTTTTTACTTCAGTAAGACTTCCCTTGTTTATAGTACCTCTTATGCTGCCCAGTTTATTTGACTGTTTTGAGTAGTCCACAAATTTTCAAAGTGTGCTGTGTTCTTGGACACCTTCTGCTGCTGTGGCTGCTTGCTTAGAGAGTCAGAGGGGGTGAACATAGTCAAATAATTTTTTCGTACCAAAATAATTGGATCTGTCTCATCAGAATCCTTTCAACTTGCATTTTGAGGGATAACAGTCTATAAAAAGACCCTTTTGTTCCATTGAAAAGGTTAAATAAATAATGAAATAAATAAGAAATACTGCACTACACTCTAACATTATGCAATCAGTGTGGCTAATGTGATTTATCAGTTATTTACAACTCCTTTTGCTGCCAAAGGAACTGTTCCATAAAAAATATTCTGTAGAGTGGGAAAGACGATTTTTTAGGTAAGTCTCATTTTTGCGACACACATCAGCATAGATTCATTAAATTTGTGGGAAAAGTCACATAAATCTTCCCTTTGCTTACTTCCATACTTACTTTTCACCAGAACTATTCACATGGGGACTATGCCCTCCCATTTCCCTCTGAACCACTAAGACAGCAGCCCAGAGTTGTATGCCCACAAGAAACACAACTGTTTTCCTCGCTATAAGCTTAATAATTAATATGTGCCGTTCAGGTCTGTGTTCTGAGTTAAATCGTTCAATAGACTATATATTATTCAATAGGGGCAACTTAGGATGTTAAATAAGCAGGAATTTAAGATCCATTTAAATGAATGGGGCTGATTACATTACATTTCATTGCTGTATTGTAGGTTCATTATTACTTTTAATTCCTTCATTATTCTGTTGAGTTGAAAGTGAAGCAGTTTGCCATCCAGGACACTTCCAGCATTGACCTTCTTTCTTCTAGATAAGTACAAATGTGCAGTTAGTACCTAGCCTGAGTGTGTAGTGCATGCAAAATTAATAGATGGGCAAAATTTGCTTGAATCTTACAAAACCAGGACAAATGAATGTGCTGGAATGTTTTTTTCTCCTCCATTTAGTTTCTTACAGAGGTTTAGAGGTATTTTTGCAGACTATTCTTTAGTTAAAAAGGCTAGAGGAGTCATACTTGCTGGCACATATTAATTACTTATGCATTCCCAGCTCCTGTTGCTATTTATCTCGCAATAGCAAGGTGCCCCACCAGACTGATTTGTTGTGCAAGCACATACTAAAACTAAGGTATCTTCAGTGAAGCATAGAGCTCACAACGGAGTCTAGAGAAAGGCCAAAGAACAGCAGCACAGATTTTCTATGTTTTACTTATTGACCAGGGATTTAAGCATGAAAAAAATCTAGGGCCACTTTTACCAAGGTGTTTGGCTGCCCCGCTTCCATTTAAATGAAAGTGAAAATGAAAGTGCCAAATTGAGAGTTAAAAAACTGTCTGACAGCGACACCTAAAAGTAATTATCCCCTCAAGTTTGCTGATACCCATTCCAAAGTAAGTCATTTTTTTTAGCGCAACCGCTGGAATCATTTGGTGCCTGGTAAATAATACTAACCTCCCCACATGAAGCGCAAAACCTAGAGCTGCTATGATACGATTCCTCAAGAAGTAGGAGACATGGCTGTTGGCACTTATCCTACCTTCACGCAGCAGTAGAAATTCAATCTAACTAATCCTCTCTGAGATCTGAGGAAGATGACAATGTCTAGCGGTTATCAAGAGAAGCAATTTTTTTTCTTTCTTCAGTCCATGACAAAACTTATCAATCTTGCCTGGGCAAGACTACCATTCTTGGATTCTTAGAAATAGTCTTGTAATTTTCCAACCTAAGTTTATCTCTGAACGTTATATATGCAATTGATCTTGTGCCAGTATCAAAGTTAGCTAATTCTTCCGCTATCTCAACATTCATCCTTTACAAGCGTGAGTCACCATATTCTCCCTCAGCCTTTGTATTCCTATGCCAATTTGAGCTTTTTATGTAACCTTGTCCTTCAACAATGATCTTAGTTGACCTTTTTTTGTTCTTCCTTCCGTTTACATGTTTTCTCTTGAAAACAGGTGCTTAAAAATGTAAATACACTTCCAACTCAGGCCACACCGGGCTTTTTTACTACTGTACGGGTAATTCCTTACCCGTACTAAACCAAATTCAGAATACTTTACCATTTGTACTAGTACTGTGTTGGCTTTGTCCTTGTTGTGAGGAACTTGCTCCTGGGTCTGAGCTCTCACATGCGCAGAAGGGAAGCTCCTTGGAGACGAACAAAGATAAGGTGTAGTTTGTTGGACATGTGGTAATAAGGGCTGTAGTATACCACAAAGGAAATTAAACCGACTTTGAAAACACAACGGCCCCACCGCAGGACACAGCTGATCCCCTCAGCCAAACTGGGAGCACTGGGGGGGAAAAACAGGTTTCCAAAAGGGCCAAGGTAGAGGAGGAGGAAGCCGAGAAGGGAGCAGCAGTGGATGGAGCCCGAGGCCAGAGCAGGAGGAGGAATGACCACAAGCTCCATCACACCCCTGTGCCCCTTGGGGAGAAGAGTTGGGAGGGAAGGGGTGAAGCCGGGCCTGGGAAAAAGAGAATGGAAGAATGGCAGGTTTTTAATGTTTGTTTCTATCAGAATCTATTTTAATTGTCAATAAACAAACTTAATTTCACTAAGCCAAGTCTCATTTGCCCGTGACAGTAACTGGTAAGTGATCTCCCTGTCTTTGTGTTGACCCGTGAGCTTTTTCATCCTATTTCCTCACCCTGACCTGATGAGGAGTGGGAGCAATTAAGCAGCTGGGTGGGAGTTTGGCGCTTAGCCAATGCTAACCCACAAGAGAGAAATGCAGGAATAACCATATTATCTGGTTCCTATAAGGCTTCTCTGAGTGATTTTTAAAGAATCTCCGTGTCCCTTGTGTTTTACCAAGGGGGAAATGGCACCTGTTGTGGTGTCAGTTGACGTGCCCGTTTCATCCCACCTGAGGGTTTATCATGCTCATGTTTCAGTTCTTCTCCATTTTTGAATGGCTGAGAGAAATGTCTTGGGTCTTCTTGCTGGCCCAGAAGAGACTGGAAACATGAAGGCTCTGGCCTGCAGGTTTCCATGCTTGTGAGAGCCCATTCTAAGCCAGAGGTCGTGTAACATGGATACACGTGTACGTACTTAAGTTAGTAAGCCCTTCTGAGAGACCTTGAGATATGTTAGTTCAGGCTTTAAGCCACACTAATAAAGCTGCGTGTCTCTGCCTATACGCTCAGCCAGCAGAGCCCGGCTATTTTTGTTTCCTTTGCTTGCATAAATCCACAAGATATATTCCAAGTGACCCTGCACTGAGGTTTGTCAGGAAAAATCATGGCTTGAAGAACAGCAGATTTTTAAATTTATTTCTACATTAAGAAGAAAGCAGCTTCCTAAAGCATCTAGGCATGATCTGCATAGCACTAAATGTTATGTGCATGAGATACTGCAGTCTGTATTTGCATTTATGCTGAGAGAGCAAAGCTGCACAAGTTGTTTGTAAATAGCATTGAGATATCCCTCTGAATTACAGCAGTCTGCTAGGTTCCTGGTGGTGAGAAGAGACAGGCTAAGGATGTGCAAAAGAGTTAAGCATGATTGTTTCACCCCAGGTGTGCTTCTGTGAGGCCGTGACTGACCTAAAAAAACCCATATTTGCTCAGGCTGTCCTGCGATACGATGTGAATTATCTCAGATGTTTATGGGCTGGTTGCTTCTGGCAGCACGACAGAAATAAACCCTTTAATGTGCATAAATGTGCATGTCACTTCTGCTGTGCATGTCACTGCCTCTCTACCAGAGACCACCAATGGCTGGGAGTGATAGAAATGTCACCTTTGTCACCCAAATGCAGGAAACTCAGTGTATGAGGTTATAGGAGGTGAGACAAATAATTGCATATCAGCATTTACAGGGGGGGAAGAAATGAAGAACCAGACTGAAGTGAGGAAGCGTGCAGTGAAAGGAGTGCCAAGCAAGCGAATCTCATTTTTAATGTGTAAACAATTAGCCCTGTGTGTTGGTCACTGTCACTCAGATATTATTGCAGTACCAGTATGTACACAAAGGTCTGAAGGATCTTTCTGGTTTGCCCTGCACTGTAGCTTGGTCAATGTATAGTCTTATTGCCATGAGTTATTGCCCAGCAGCTGCAGGAAGCACGTAAGCAACAGTCCTTCAACCTGGAAATCTGAATGAGATCTTTTTTCTCATGAAATTGCCTGCTTTGGTTTGCAAGGAACACTTAAAATAAAATGCTATGCAGTTATGATCATTGGCATAGATATCTGAAGTTAAAATAACGCTTTTTTTTTTTTGTGGGATACAGAAAGAAAGAGTACAAATTATTGGAAGAAATTGTTTTTTAATTCTGTGGCTGAAGGATGAGCAATAAACGCAATGGTTTGTTTCTCATCTGCCCTCTAGTGTTCAGGACAATTTATCCTCTGATGTGTGCTCGTGTCCAAGGACTTGAGTGCAGAAAATGAACAGGGGAAGTGCAGAAAAAAAGGAAATGGAATATTGATTGAAATAATGGAAAAAAACCAAACCAAACCAAAACAAAACCCACCAACTTTCTAATGTCCTTCATGCTACGAGTTCAAAGGACTCAGTTTATTGCATTGATTTGTCATGTCAGAGAAACAGGACAAAAATTGCATTGCGAAACTAATCAACAACTCCAATCTCTTCTCAAATTTCTTAGTCTTTTAAACGATTAAGCTGACAAAGTCTTTGCATAGCTGTGAAATTATGGAAAGATAGATATGTTCAAACATTATTTTCCTTGTGATTGAGGTAGGTTTGTTGAACTTTCCTAGAAATACCTTTTGGGTACTTTTAAAATGTAAATTTATGGTAATTTATAACTTGAGAAATACAAATCTGACAATATTTCAGAAAAAAAAAAGTTTTGAAACTCAGTTTATCCTTTAGAATCAGCATGGTATTAGTTATCTTCTCCAAATATTTTTAAAATTTCAAATTAGATAGAAAAGGTTTTGCATTAAAAAGTATTACCTCATTCTAGAAGCACTGACTGAAACTGTATTTATGCTGAATATGCACCAAAATTATGCATAATTAGCCTAGGTCTGGAAGATTCAAAGTTGTGTTTGCATATGTGTGTACAAAAGCACACACACATATAATTTCTTCTCAAGATATGATTACGGAATAAATCATATTGTGTGTGTATACTTATGTGTGTAATGTCTGTGTGTATTTATATAAATTCATATATATATTTACAGAGTGTATGTGTGGATATATGTAAGAATGTATTTATACACATATTTATTTATATGTATGTATGTGTGATTCTGGATCATTAAAAGATGAGAAAGTAGAAAACTGGGACTTCTGAATTGTTTTTATGTATTCTGAAGGATCTGGAACAAGGTTCTCAGCTTCATACTTCAGACCACTGGCTGAGTTTCCTGCTATTTCTTAAACAGTTTTTAAGAAATTTGACTCTTAGAGCCCCTGGAAGCAAAGATGAGCAACAATCTCCATGCTGTCCCAGTGGAGACACTTTGGAGGCTTCAGTGTCCTATCCCTCTTGCCTTCGGCTGGGCCACCTTCCCTGACTGGGCAGAGTAATCACCAGTTTGGGTAAAGCTGGTTCTGGTGTCCAGGCAAATCTCCCGGAAATTTCAAGAGAAATTTCTGCTCAGAAATGCCTGCTCATGGGGAATTTAGTCTTCTGGCTTCCTGAGATGAGCTCATAGAATCATTTTGGTTGGAAAAGACTCTCAAGATCATCGGGTCCAGACGTTAACCTAACACTAGCACTAAACCACGTCCCTAAGAACCTCATCTAAATGCCTTTTAAACCCCTCCAGGGATGGCGACTCAACCACTGCCCTGGAGACCCTGTTCCAAGTATCAAAATGTTCCAAATAGCACAATATCAGAATGATTGATAGCTTGATTCTGATACATTTCCTAGCTACTGCTGAGGGTAAGCTGGAGATAAGCTCAAATGGGTGTCCTTTGAACGTCTTTCTGGAGATCCAGGTCTCTGCAGAAGAAAGAGCTCTCCTACCCAATCAGTCTGGATTATCCCACTCATATTTTCCTTCCCCAGGGCTGCAGTGAAGTTCCTACAGCAGAGTCAGCCAAAACACATAGTCCTCTTTCTCAGGGCAGGCTTGACAAGTGCCCCATTTCAATTTCTCTGTGTCCTGTGTAGAATCACTTCCACCTGCTTGTTGGGCGACAACATCATTATTCTGCACCCACTCTGACCCTGTTTGTTCCTTACGCCACAGCTGTATCTCAGCAGAGGATTTATTAAAGTTTACCCTGAAGTGAATAATGACGCTATGTGGTGAACAGAACAGAGCAGAACAAAAATTGTCCCACTTTTTGTCTCTATTTTGAACAAAAGTATAGGTGCGAAATATCTGGCCACATAAAGGAGGCTGCTTTTACCTGGAAGGGAAAGGTAGAGCTGGATTCTGAGGACTTGGATCCTGGAGGAGACTGTGGAGCTCATAGCTAGACAGTCAGGGTTGGAACAAGCTCTCTCAGGGTTCTTGCCACTTTATGATTAGGGACATACAAAGTGCAATATATTGTGATTTCTGTTAGGACATAGTGCTTGTTGTGGGTTTGTGCTGTCGCCGCTCAAGCATAAGGACCCTGTTTTGCCCTGTTAAAATCCAAACACTGTGTGCTGGTTTGAGATGTTTATGTAGATTGCAGGGGATCATTCTAACACCTAATTTAAGCATAGAAGGGCTATTTGCATCCCTTGTCCCATGCAGCAGGTCAAACAAGGGCATGGGAACTGGACAAAAAAATAGATAGGGGTTCATCACTCCTCAACAAGCAGGCTATGAGAACAGCCTCTACTGCTTTTCACCTTGATCTATCCCCCCTTTTTTCTTTCGTATCTTTTTCATATCTGGGTGTTGGCAGGGAACTGGGTCATGCAGGCTTGCAAGGCAGAGGGAAATATTTACTTTTCCATTTGTGTTGAAAAGATTGAGTCTCTCTCTTGTCCCATTTAATTTCAGAGCTGGGTAATGAAGCCAATGCTGTTGCTGTGTTTGTGACTGGAGAAGAAAGGAAAATAAAAAGAATGTGATGTAATGCTCTGATAAATTCAGTGATTATCTTTAGCGTTCTTTAGTTTTCCTTTTTATTGGTTTGACACATACCTGCTGTGCCAATCTGTTAGGCAGAATGTCGTCACTGAGAAGTACACTTGCATATAGTCTGTTTTTTTCTTTCCCAGACTGAGTGCAAGACAAGCTACTAAGGGAAGATTTGCAAAACTGGGAAAGTGACTTCTGTAGTGAGCCAAGTCACAGGTATCATAGCAAAATTCAGGAGGTCTTTAGCTCAGCTCTCTGCTCAAAGCAGCTCAAAGAGTCAGCTGTGGGGTCAGTTAAGATTTCTCAGGGCTTTATCCAGTTCAGTCTTAAAAAATTCCATGGATAGTGACCACAACGTGTTCCACTGCTTGACTGTTCTAACGGGGAAAAGGTTTGAATATATTTTATTTAAGCTTATGCCTATTTTCTCTTGTCCTTCTGCCATGTACCACTGTGAAGGACCTTCTTCCATCTTCTTGATGACCTTTCCTCACAGGCAGTGGCCTGCTGGAGACCTCTCAATAGTACCTGCAAGGCAGTCTCTTATCCAGGCTGAAGAATCCCTGACCCCTCACTCTCTCCTTACTGAGCAAGTGCTTCAGGTCCTACCATCCCGGTGGCCCTTTGCTGAACTTGCTCTGGTTTATCTTGTACTACGGGGACCACAACTGGACATGGCATTTAGGTGGCCTGAAGAGTGCTGAGGAGGGGAAGGATAATCCCTTCCCTTGATCTACAGGCTGTGGCCCTGTTGTTACAGCCCAGGGGGCTGTTGGTCTTTGCTGCCAAGGCTCACATTCAGCTCATTGTCCACCAGGACCCTCTGAGCCTTTTGTGCAGTCCATCAGATACAGCCTCTGTTGTTTCCAGTGTTTCTTCCTTCCCAATCCCCTACACTGTGATTCACTAGGCATTAGTGATTCCAAGGATACAACAGTGTTTTTAAGAGCTATATTTTGCAGTTCTCATTGGTTGCTGGGTTTATATATAACAATATTCTTGATGTTATGCCATGGTGTTGCTGTGGGCAGAGTAGTGCCAGGTGCCTCACCCTCCCACCTACACCATCTGCTGTGGTGTGTGCACACAGAATTTCCTACTTGCACTTATGTGGCAGGGAAGACCATAAAATATACTCTGACGATGGAGCTGTGCCCAGGGCTTTGGCTCTGATTAAGGCTCTGTTGCTGTTAGTGCAGATGTGGATTTTTCCTGTTGGGGTGTAACGGGACAGGGGGAACAAAAACATGTTTCCCCCCTGGTTCAGATCTGAAAAGCCGAGATGGAAAAGTGCATTTCCTTCTGTCACATGTGTGTCCGGCCTTTGCAGTCATCCCTGGCCTCTGAGCACGCTAAATTATATAAGTTGTACTGCAGCTGTTCCTCAAGAGTAACCGGGGCAATCTGCAGGGAACATCCTCAACGATTTTCTTTTTTCTTCCTTTGGAGCTCAATAATGTCTTTTCTTAATCAGTGTTTTCTGTAACAGCATGAAGTAGGATATTCTGCTTTGGTTGAATGCTGAATGTGAGTTCTACTGGAGGCTTCTGTTTACTGGGAAACCAGATCCTTCCCAGTTAATGTCAACCCCCAAGCTGAGAAGTTAGCAAACATAAAGGCCCAATCCTTCTGTCTGTAGTCATTCAAATATCTTTAGGTGTCGATATCCAGGCTGTATGGTCTCAGCATTAAAGATATAATTACATGGCTGTGACATGCAGTCAGAGGGTGCTACGTTGTCATCATACCAGATTAGCTCTTTCTCCACATCTCATTCTTTGTCCTCCCCATTGAGATAAACCATTTGGTGACATGTATTATCACTGGCTCTTTTTGTCGTATGCTCAGCAGAATCATACTGACAAACTAAGAGGAGAAAATATGCTTGAATTGTGTACCTGTGGCCTTCAAGATTAATATTATGCTATGGCAAATCCCTGGAGACCTCCAGTTGCTCTCTGCACCTGTGCTTTACCTTTTGCCTTAGACTTGTAATAGTTCTCATTCTCTCTTAAATAAATAATAATCTGTAAGAAGAACAGCAGATGTCTACACAGACATTACAACACGGTTCTGTGATTTCTTTGGCAAGATAATATCTTTCACCTTTATTTGAACTACCACAAACTCAAGAGTGTGATAGAGCTTGCATAGTCTCCTTTAAGCAAACTGTTAATGTACAGCTTCTCTTAAAGTTACCACACATACATGTTTCATAACCACTGTTTGGCCATGCATGCAAAGAGACAAGGTTTTTTTCAGCATTAGCTCTACAAAGTAGGTAGATTTAGTTTAGTTTCTTCCAATATTTTTTTTCCAGCCACCTAGAAGACAGGTGAGAACTGGTCCTTTAGCACTGTGTAGCCATAGTCTATGGGTTTTCAGAGGTTTGTAAAACTGGGACTCAGGCACCATTCTCTGAATGGCAAACAATTTTCTGCCTCCAATGTTCAAATTACATAGGCAAGTTTAAAAATTGTAAGGCACTTAAAGAAGTCCAGATGTGCTCAGCACCCATCTTTCTACATGAACTGTATTTTTCCTCTGCACCCCAAACATCCCAGTACTTTCCTTGATTTTCCATTTCATTCTTTCCCTGAAAATAACAAATAAAATGAAAGCAGCCATCAGAGGAAAAGCTCCCCTGAAATGAGCCAGTGGCTGCTCTACAAAATAATCAGAGAAGGTTCCTGGAATCTTGTCCCCAGCATATGATTATCCCTTAGGTATGTGCTTGATATAACGCACAGCAATTGCACAATAGTTGTATTGCTAAGGCTGTGGCAGGGTAACCATGGGATGGATACTTCTCTGAGTTCATCCATGAACAGGAAGACCAGAAATGAAACTTATTTTAACACCAGAAATCCTCTGTGTTTTTTTTTTTTTTTTTTTGTTTTGTTTTGTTTTGTTTTGTTTTGTTTTTGTTTTGTTTTGTTTTGTTTTGTTTTTTGTTTTTTTATTTTTTTTTTAAAGTGAAACCTTGTGAAATTTTAGCCATTTACAGAACTGAAGAAGTCATAGTCTCTCAACCACTAATGCTTGTGAATGGGTTACTCTGATCTAGCCTGCTCTGCTGACTTGCCAGGACACAGGATCTCAGCTTTGTGGTCTCATCTTCATGGTCTTTTGGTTATAGGTTCATTGCTCCTTTCTACCATCTCCTATATTACTTTATTGTAGCCATTACAAACTTGCTAACTTGGCTTACTGTGATGAGGAGGAATCTGACTCATAATTCAAGAGAGGAGAATGGACACAAGGTAGTGAGAGAGGGAATCAATGCGTATGTATCTCCCCTTATAATAGATTCACTTAAGTAACCTACTGTTGTATTTATACTCCATCCAATAGCTCTGCGAGTCTTTCCGAAGCAGTCTGCAATGTTGGTGTGTCTCAAAAGTTGCTACACTGAGCTTCTTCTTGTGATGTTACGAATGACCCATTTTCTGAAAGCCATTTTGAATGGGAGGTAAGGAAGTGTCCACTACCAACTACCAACTTCTATCATTAACAAGGGTGGTTGGGACATTGAAAAATATCCTATTCTGGTTTTGTTGCAATGGAGTCTATAGAGCTGTGGTAGAAAGGTGGGAGTCATCAGTCTGGATAATGACATCTTAAGTGGTTTTCCCGAGACTTTTCCCTAATCTTACTTTTTTTGTACCGTTGCATTTCCACCTTGAGCCAAGGAATACAACAATGTCTCTAGCGGTTTCCATCCTACCACTGTTTAAATGGGCTTTGCAGTGTTGTTGACCTAGAAGACAATATGGTTGTTGGAAGTCATAGGTCAGCACTTAAAGCAACTTAAACCAGGTGTTCAGGTCTCAAGTGTTAACCTCCACCACTGTTTAAAGTACTGGTTTGCCACTCCCTTGGATTTTGTACAACAGATTGCCATCCAGTGGCTGAATAACACACTGCGTGCAAGCATATCTGAGTAAGCTCTTGACTACCCTGTCCATTTTCTAAATGCAATAGAAGTTTCCTCAAGCACATTTAGCTTATCTGTACCATATTTTACCTAGACACAAATGAGGATGATGTTTCTCCTCTACTTATAAGGCTGCAATATGAAGCCTATTGGAACTAATGTTAAACAAATGTTTAGTTCTGGTTTTTGGGTTTTTTTTGTTTGTTTTTTATTCTTTACATGCAAACTCCAGTTGATAGCAAAGTACGACTACTACTGCCTGCTAATTGGTATTTTGCATTATAGAAGATATATGTAAAAAAGAGGCTGAAAACCACTAGGGAAGAGTCTTAAACAAACAAGCCATCTGGCTGTATAGTGAATTACATGTATTTTAGGCGGGCATGATACCGATGAGTGTTGTTAAGGTTGTCCAGCATTTCTTATAGTAATTCTCTAGCTTTTATCGCTTGTAATTTTGCTGTATCCTAATTGCTTGGGCTGAAACTCTTTATGCAGGGGCATCTGCCTTGCACTGAATTAATTCTGGAAAACTGCAGCCAAAATAGTTTAGTTCTTTCCATAAAAGTATCTAGGAGAAATAATCAGTTTTGCCCACATTACAAATGTATTGTATGCTTTTCTTTGGAAGACTCAAACTCATAGGCTTGAGACCAGATACTCCAAAGAAAAAAGAGGAGCACCAATGTTCTTCCTAATGCATCCATCACTCAGAACTTCTGTCTTAAGGCAGCCCATAAACCTTTGAATAAACACAATTTTCTGGTGTTCAGCAGCAACTATAGACATAGACAGCTAAGTTCCCTTGCCATGCTGACTGCACTGGATGTTTTCCAACCTGCGTCAAATGAGAATTTCTCTGCAACTCATTGTGGCAGTTCCACTTTCCCTCCCCATCCTGAGATCCAGTGTGGCAGTTGCACATCCCCCTCTCAGAACTGGGGTCTTCAATGGGCAGTTAATGGCTCTTTGTGCAGACCCAGAGCCGGTGGGCAGGGTCGTCAGCAGAGGAGGGGCCAAGCTGCCCACAGCCCAGAGAAGCTGAGAAGCTTCTCGAATGCCCACAGTCGCTGGGGGA